>JAJJKE010000159.1:0-35554 GCA_022376655.1 Xylariomycetidae sp. FL0641 | reverse complement strand
TATATTTTCGAAAAGTATAATATTAAAAACTCCCGTAAATAACGTATAATAAAGTAATATTTAACGCCATTAACTATTTTATTTATTATAATAAAGGCGATTTTAAAAAAAAAAACCTTCGGTTATAAAGTGCGCTCGCCCTTTTAAACTAAGTTTAAAAACGCAATCGGTATAAGCGCTTCTACTTTTAACGGGCTTTAAAAAAGGTTGGCGCGCGAATACGGGCGTAACTAAACAAAGTCCCGTTATATGGTAGTTAGCCTAAAGGATATAAAAGGCTATAAAGCTAAAAGCTTATAAAATACTTATAAAGCTTAAAGCTTATATACCGCCTAATATTACGCTTAAATCTTAACGCTTTTTTCTCTTAAAAAAAGCTAACCGCTTACCCCTTTATCGCCCGGCGTTAATTATTAAATCGAACTAAAAAAAAAAACGTAAACGATATTAATTTACCACTTTTATAAAGACCGTTTTATAATATATTAAAGGACGAACTATTACTTTTATAAAAAGTTATTACGGACCTTTGGGATAAAAGGTTTATTAAAGCGTTTAGTTTGGAAATAAATGCGCCGGTACTTTTCGTTAAAAAACTAAGAAATAATATTCGTTTTTATATTGATTATTAAGGCTTAAACGCCGTTTCTTACGTACATTAATACCCGTTCTTTTTAATTAAAAAGACGTTTTAAGCTTTAATAAATATAAAATAATTTATAAAGCTAAACGTCGTTTTTACGTTTTATAAAATACGTATAACGTAAAAAGATAAACATAAAATTACGTTTTAAATAAAATATAGGCTATTTAAATAAACGGTAACGCTATTTGGGTTTTTTAGCGCCTTTACCACGTTTTAACGCTATATTAATAACGTATTTAAAAACTATTTAAATAAATTCGTCACGATATATGTTAATAATATATTTATTTATTTTTTAAGATTAAAAACTAACTATTAGTAAAAAGTTAAACAAATGTTACGTTAATTTAAAAAGGCAAGCTTTTAAATTAACCCGAATAAATATTTATTTTATAAAAAAACGGTTAAATATTTAAAATTTATCGTTATAGTTAGCGTTGGTATTTAAACGGACCTGGAAAAAGTAAGCGCTATTATTAATTAAAAGCCTTTAAAAACGGTTTAAAAAGTGCGGAGTTTTTTAGGCTTTACTAATTATTATTGCATATTTATCTTTAATTACGTAAAAATCGTTAATTTATTAAATGCGTTAACTAAAAAAAACGCACTATTCCGATAAACGTAAAAATGTATTAAAGCGTTTAAGCTATTTAAAACGCTTTTTATACGGGCGCCTATCCTTATTTAATAAGACTTAATATTATTAATATACGTTAAGGCGGACTGCTTAGGATACGCTTTAAAGGGCTAATTTATTTAAAAGTAACCTTTAAATAATATATAACGCCCGATAACTTATTACTCTTAAAAACTTAATAGCGTTAAGTTTAACTACTTTATACACGATAAAAAAATATTAGCAATTATCCGTTATTTAAACTAATAAAACGCACACTTCCGCGGGTATATAAAGCTGTTTATAATACTTATTAATTATAAAAACTTTAAGTATTTTATAAAGCGCTAAAAACTTTTAAAAAGGCAAAGTTATTAAATAAAGATTTTTTTTCGATATAACTTTAAAATTAAATATAAACTAAAAAAAAAAACGCTAGTCTTAAATGCCTTATTACGTCGAAAATAAAATAAGCTAAAAAGTATAAACGATAAAAAGGCGTAAGGACGCGTTATATAACTAATTTTAAATAAAAAAATTAAAGGTTAGCTAAAAACGAAAATATATTACTTACGTTTTTTAAGAACCCTTAATAATAACGCAAGCTATAAATTTAATATATATACCTTTTTTAAAAATAACGCAAACCTTAGCTTACCCACGCTTTAAAACTTAAAATTATAAACGCTTTAAAATTAAACGGCAGCATAAAACCCTTTTTATTAAACTACCTTTTATACTATAAACAATAGCTAACGCATATTTTTAATAAGCCTAAGCCTTAAAATATAATTAAAAGAATATAAAATCGACGTAAAGAACCGCCTTTTATTTAAAAAACGATTTTAAGTATTAAGAGGATTAAGGAATAACGTAGCTAATGTTCTTTAAACACGCTTTATTTAATTAACCTATAACTTAACTATAAAAGGGCACCCGGGCCGGAAAAGCATTATTTTTTTACTTTTTTGTTAATTTTACTAATTAATAATAAACTAACACGTAAGAACCTTTGTTATTAATTACGATATTTATAAGCGTACTAAAATATAACGCTAATAGTAATAAAGCTTATTAAAACCGCTTCCCGTCCTAGACCGGCTATATTAAAACCTAATTATAAATTTTATTAAACCTTTGCCGGCTTTAAAAAGCGCCTAATATATATAAATAATCGTTAATAAACTAATAAAAACCGCCACTTTTAAAACTATAAACATTACTACCGCGGAAAATTACGCTAAACGCTTTTTAAACTATTATTATAAATAGCATAACGTTTTAAAAAGCTTCGTTATAAATTAAAAATCTAATTAGCGCTTAAAATTTTAAGTAAAGTTTTATAAGCTTGTTAAAATAACGCATCGCATAAATATTACTTATTACCTTTAAACTAATAAATAAATTAAACGCTTAAACCAAAAAATTAAAGCGTATTTATAAGCGTTTATAAATTATACGTAAGATAATTAGGCCATATAGCTTTTTAGCGCGCAGTTATTTTTAAATATTTGTAAATATTTAACAACGTAAATAAATCCTTTTTTTTTAACGTATAAATATAAACTAAAAGTTATTTTAACCGTTACTAAGCTTTTGAACGCATTAAATAAATCTCCGGCTAAAAAAGCAAAAGCGTTTGTTAAAAAAGTTTCAATTTTAATAAAGTACGCCTAAGCCGTTATAATAAGCGCCTAATAAAATTAAAAAAAATATACTAACTATAAAAAAGCGCTCGTAAAAGTGCTAAAAATTAGCGATAAAGTCTAGCTATTTTAAAAAACCTTAAAACTAAAAAACCTATTAAAAAACTTAACTAGCTCTAAAACAAATATAAAGTTATAAAAGTTTTAAACGTATATAATATACGCTTTAATATACCTTTTAACATTTTTAACACATTTTACGTTGACTTATTACGCCGCTTTCTAAAAAACCTTCTTTTTAAATAGCTTATTTATAAGCCTTAACCACCTTTTATATATAAAAAATTTAATAAGTTAAAATAACTTATCGAAAATATATTTTACGTTTAATAAAAAAAAATAAATAAAAGGTAAAAAAAAAAGGTTTTAATAAAGTAGTAAAACTATACCTAACCTATATAAAAACGCCTTTTAAAATTTAAAGAAATAAAAGCGTTAAACCGTTTTAAGCGCTAATATAATAACGTAATATAAAATAATAGCTTTTTAAAGCGCTAATAATTTTATAAAAAAAGTAATAAAAGTAAAACGTAAATTAATTTTTAACCTTAAAAAGCGCCGGGTAATGGCATAATATAACTAAACATTACTTAAATAAGCATAACTATTATTATTACTACTCCTCCTTTTCTTTCTCCTCGTTCTCCTTCTCCTTTTCGTTATTGTTAACGATTAAAAGCGCCGAAACTTAAATAAGCCCTAGGCCCTTCTCCTTTTACTTGCGAATAAAGTAACGGCATAAGCGTAACGCCACGTTTTAATATTATTATTAACGCTATATTTTTATAAAACGTAAACTATAATAATATTTACTATAACGCACTATAAATAAGCCTAATGCTCGCAGGCCTCTTAAACGGCCACGGCGCTATAAATAACGCGGTAAATATGCTAAAAAAAAAAGCACTAATAATAACGGCTACCAGGCCGGCTACCGCGCGGGCCCGTGCAGCGGACGTAAAGCTTACTAATAACAACGTACTAGCAACACAGGTCCCGGACGACAAGGCCAGGGGCCACGCGCGAGGCAAAATCGTCGGGCGGCGGCGGCGACTTAGCGTTAATAACATCGGCGGCAGCGGCATCGGTTTATTACTACTATTATTATTACTACTATTACAACGGCAATAAAATAAGCTATCCCTATCTTAATTAATTACTAACTTTAAAACGTAAAGCATAATAAAACCTATAACGTTAGCGGCAAGGCCGAAGGCATTTTTATCTCTTGAAAAAGCTTCCTTTAAAAAAAGCAAGCAAAAAGGGGCGAAGGAGACGGCCGGGGAATACTTAACGCCTAAGGCGCTAGCGCAAATCTCGTTATCGTTAAAAAATAGCATTTATTATTACGTTAACATATAATAAGCATACGGGATAAACGTAAAACAAGCGTAAATAATATATATAAATTGCCGCATATTTAAAAGTTTAAGTAATAAAAACTTACGATTAGTAATTAATAAAAAGCTAAAAAAAGGAAAAAAAAAAAAGGGAGGCATCTTTAAGCTAAATAGCGATAAAAACCCTACAAAGCCGGCATTTTGCCGGCCCCCGGGGCACTAACCGCCTACTTAACCGGCCCCGTTTCTTTAGACAAAGCCCTCTTACTAGCACGAAAAAAGGGGGGGCTTATTATAAGCTGCGCCTAAAAAAGGGCTTTAGCTATACTAAAGCTTATAACGCCGCATCACGTGCGCCGGGCCCGTGCCCGGCCCACACACACGCACACAAAATCTTTATATCGCCTACGCTATAACGCAAGCAATATTCCTTTCCTCTTTAAGCTAAAAATAGACTTTGTTTAGGCTATAGTTAATTCGACTAATTAACCCAAGCCTCTCACAATCCGCTATTAAATTATTAATATATTTTATATTAAATATAAAACTAAATATCGTATATATAATATTAATTATTAATCGGTTTGCTTTAAATTTAAATAATACTTATTAAATAGCGGTATAATAAATTTTTAAATATATATAAAGCTTAATATTATTAAATTTAATATATTAAAGCTTAATATTATAATTATTTAAATATATTAACTTAAATTAAGCCGGTAATTATAATATAAAACGTTTAATTATAAAATATATTTTTAATATAAAAAATAGTATTATTAATTAATATTTAAAGCGCTAGGTATTAGTGGTAGTTTTAACGTGTAAAGCGAAATATATAAAATAAATATAAAATGCATAAAAAGCTATATAATTACGACGATTATTAAGTAAACTTATTAAAAAATTAAAATAATTATTAAGACCTAAGTTAATTATATTATATTATAATAATTAAAAAGCAATTATATTAGCTAATAACCTCACAAATTATTAATAAACGAAATATATTAATATTATACACTATTTTATACGTAAAAAAATTATAAAAAAAAAATTAAATTAAAATATATAAAAACAAATAAACAAATCGTTAATAACTTAATAAAGCTATTATTTAAAAATAAGTTTAAAGTATTTATTAAAGCACTAAGACTTTAAGTTTATAAAGATAATAATAATAAATAACAGTACTTAAAGTCCTAAAATCTAGCGTGGTCGCCCACACGAGGGCATACACGTTAAGTAGGAGTGTTAAAATTATGGACTAGTGGAAGTACCTGTACATAGCCTACGTAACCGTGCGTCAGCTCCCGTATATAAATACGGTGCTAACGTCCCGGTAGATACGGTTTATCGTCCTGTTAGTTAATCCAATCAAGTCACACTACTTGTTCACTCACCGTTCATTTCATCAGTCTCGACCAGACCCGTGGACCCCCGGCCGTCGGGACCTACAGGCCCCGCCCACCTGCACGCGGCCCCCGATGTCCTGCCTCAGCCACAATTCTACTCTTCTCCGCCACAAATCTATCTCGGTGAGAGAAGCGGTACTAGACGGGATGGTGGCCGCTCTAGTCTACGCGGAGCGTTCCAGATCTCCGGGCCTGTTCTTGGCGATGCCGTTTCACTTCTTCCAAGTTCAATCATTCCAAGTTGCGCGTCAGCTCTCCTCAAACCCTCGATGCCTCGTGATACTCGGCCAGTCTTTGGTGCTTTGCTTGGCTTGCTTGGGACGAGGTCAACAGGAACGACTGGCATACGGATCCGATACACGCAAGGCATGCCCACAAGGCCGTGGGTGAAGCGAAGCATCACTATAACCAAGGACTCTCTGGCTCGATTGCCGACCATTTATTGGAAACCCGCTGTAAGTAACGGTCATTGATTGCTCATTGGAACGTAGTCAGTATTTGTTTGCTACAAAGCACTGCTTTGCCATCAATCGGCCTTCACGATGCCTGAAGGTTTTAAGGTTCTTGGATGACCTGCGAATTACGTAGGTCTTGGTCCATTCTAACCGTACCAGCCAACGTCAACATAAGCAGGCCGAACGTATGTGCGACCAACGATTTGGGATCGTCGCATGTAATCCCAAAGGGGACATCGTGAATCTGGCAAATGCATACTTACCCATGGACCACTGCTGGTCAGCAAAAAGGGTCATCTGCCATGCTTAAGTAAGTTTGATATCAACATAGCCGGGCATTCCGACAATCGAGAACACCGATAGTCAGCAATCAGGTCACCTGGTAGATCGCCCACGGTAGATCGTGAAGGAATCGGGGTCAGGCATCCAAGTTGAAGCCATGGAGGCGACGGCCCGTCCGATCTGTAATGAACCGGGATACGGCAAACCTGGACCTCATGTCTGCGCGTCCTCTTCAATCGGCTCACCGACCTCGTCTGAACATAGCTGGAATAGGGTCTCGTTCTGCACTGTGCCTAGCGGCATAGCAAGTCTTTCACTCTGCAGCATCTTCACCCGCGGACAAGTGGTCCGGAGGTTGAGGGAGTGTTCCTGGACAAGTGGGACAACCCCAAGAGAGATCTGTCGAATACTCTCGTCAGACGTCACCCATTACATATCATCCTATCCCAGCCAAATCCCACATCCCACAGCCTTTATGTGGAGGAGGTCGGCAGGGAAGCTGGAAGGCAATCTTTCCCCACATCGAACCATTTCCTTCACCGAAGATCAACTTCTGGGGTGGCCATACCGACCTGGCGGTTGCCTGATGAATGCCGGGTGGTTGAGCTTGGTAGCGCAGATTGGCAGACTTTGGCCTGCCAAGCTAGTCCAAGCCAAATGGTCGACGAGGCGGATGATAGAGCTCTGACGGGAGCCAGCTTGAAACGTGGGGACCCCGGGCATACCTCCGCCTCCAACCAGACACGGCGAGTCGAAGCGAGACGTCGAACTTCACGAGAGCAGTCTCTCCTTCATGACGCGTATGGCTGTCGTTTTGACATCAGCATTAAACCTACTGTGCCACCGCTCTCACGATGCCTCCAAGGGAGATCTCCCAGAGGCGGACCTTCCTTTCCGCCCCCCCGAGCAGGACTATCGTGATCACTTGCAAGTATCGTGAGATGAGTTTGCTGCGAGCACATGCTGGCTGCGAGCGCAGGGCATGGCAAAGAGCAGCCGCCCGGTGTATAAATTGCCTTTGCCCCTGGCATTTACACAGAAACTGCGCTCACCCGCGACCTACTACTCCGTACTCCTCATCTCTCTACTTAGGTCGGCTCTTTCAACTTGATGACAAGTACACATTTGCACTCTGACCATTCCATTCAAACCAATTCAATCAGAGGCCGTCCAACATGTCTCTCTGCTCAAGATCCATCGCCCGCCGGTGCCTCCGAGCGCCGTCATCTTTGATCAAACCCGCCTCTGCCATTACTGTCCAACAACGATTCATCAACTCCTCCAAGCCGGCTGCCGCGAGTACAACCTCCAACTTCGAGCCCAACCAACGGATCCGCGGCGCCCCGAGCCCCCCCGAGCCCCGCGACAACCCGGCCATCGGTCTCGGTCCCGACGCTCAGACTAACTTCGGCCAGAAGCGCTTCTCGGACTTTGACCTCAAGGACCGCGTCTTCGTCGTGACTGGCGGCGCTCGGGGTCTGGGTTTGGCCCTCGCCGAGGCCTTGGTCGAGGCCGGCGGGAATGGTACGTGATTTTGTTTGCTGTCCCCCCCGATCCCAGCCTGCTTAGTATGAAGCTTATGATTGACGTCGAACCTATCAGTGTACTGCTTCGACCGCCAGGCCCAGCCCGACCAGCGGTGGCGCGAGGCGTCGCGCCGCGCAGTCGAATGGGGCGGCTCCCTGCACTACGTGCAGCAGGACGTGTCGGACAGCGAGGGCCTCGACAAGACCATCGCGGGCATCGCCGGCGAGAACCAGCGCCTGGACGGTGTCGTCGCCGCCGCGGGCATCAACCAAGTATGCCCGGCGGCCGAGTACAGCCACGAGGACGTCACCAAGATGATGGACATCAACTACACCGGGGTGATGATGACGGCCTCGGCCGCCGCCCGCCAGATGTTCAAGTACAAGTGCCACGGCAGCATGTGCCTCGTCGCCAGCATGTCGGGGAACATCGCCAACAAGGGCCTGATCTGTCCGGTACGGTCGCAGTATTTACTTATTCATGTCGATCGACCAAGCAAGCAAGCAAGCAAGCAGCTGACAATGACGGGTTACATATGTATAGGTCTACAACTCCTCCAAAGCGGCCGTCATCCAGCTCGCCCGCAACCTGGCCATGGAATGGAGCCCCATCCGCCAAGATGGTACGGGTGGTATCCGCATCAACTGCATCTCCCCGGGCCACATCGTAACCCCCATGGTCGAGCAGAACTTCCGCGAGATCCCGGGGTTGAGGGAGAAGTGGGAGGCGGAGAATATGAGTGCGTCTTTCTTCCTTTCCTTCTTGCCCCTTTCGTGACCAAGATGATCGAGGATATGGAAGCTGACAGGAACGTTGCAGTGGGACGCCTCGCCGATACCAGCGAGTTCAAAGGCGCCGCCCTCTTCCTGCTCAGTAACGCTAGCAGCTTCATGACCGGCAACAACTTGATTATCGATGGCGGCCACACGGCGTGGTAAGGCACGACTGCCCATGTAATCTTCCTTCTCTGGCACGGCGTTGGGTCGCATGCATACGGTGTTCTTGGAGTGAGTGGGCGATACTTGTTCGCTATGATATCCTGACGACGTCATGGTTTACGCCCCCCAACTGAATTATAGAGTGGAGGGGATAGACATAGATCTAGACGCGCACCTGCGCTGTGTTGTACGGTTTCGCGAAGGGAGTCATATGGAGTTTATTCAAAACCTGGACGTTTGGTTAACCAACTTGAGACAGCTGTGCATTTGTGACAGGCGTTCTATCGTATAACCAAGGGTCAACGACCAACTCAGGTTTTACCTCGACGCATTGACTCTTGACGATCAAGCAGCCAATTCGAAGTCGCCCCCCCCCTGCCAACCCATCTTCATACGTAGAACTAACTACCTATCCCTCTCAGCCTCTAACACTCAACCTACCCGCTCAACAACCCGCAGACCAATCTACCCACCCACCCATCCATCCATCCATCCATCCAACCAACCCGCAGCCTCGCCCGCGACTAAAGCCACCATCCATCCATCCATCCCCTTACGGACATGCCACTCCTCCACTCCTCCACACCTTCCCGGCAGAGGTGCTACCTACATCCCGCCTCCCCCGGCTAAATACGTACCTAGGTAGGTAGCAACCGTAGTATTCGGTAGGTAGTTAGTGTCCTTAGTTCCTCGGCACTGATCACCACCGCCCCCCTTTCCCCCACCCACCCAATACCAACCCGGTTCGCGGGCCCCGAGTCGCTCGCTACCGACGACCTGGTCAAGCCTGGAGACAGCCAGATCGACGCCCGCTTGGCGGAGAGGCCGCTCCCGTGCCGTGGTTACGTTTACGATGCGGGGTGACGGAATATAAAGCAGGTAGGTAGGTAGGTACCTAGGTAGGTATTGGATATATATGTGTATTTCGTGCAACGTTGGTGTATACTGAGGTAAAGTTTATGTATATATATGTATATATCGCTCTCTGAATGCAAAGCTTAGCTTAGCATAGCATAGCACCTGGCTGGCTGGCTGGCTACTCCTCTTTATCTTCCTTCTTCTTTATTTCTCTCTCGCCTTTCTCCCGCCTTCCTTGTTCTTGCCCGTGCGTTCGTGCTGGGCTGGATAGGTAGGGTATACGTTCCAGATCGGTAGGTAGATCGGGGTAGGTAGGTAGGTAGGTAGGTAGGTAGATAAGTAGCTAAAACGCAAAACACCTCGCTCGCTCGCTCACTTGTTCGCTCTCCCCATCGCTTATCTCGTCTCGTCTCGTAACAGCCGCGTTCCGTGGGATATCTTTCCGTCTTCGTTCGTAACTCGTCAGGTCGCGTCTCCTATCTTGACACACACACGCATACACACACGTACACACAGTCGTACACATCCTCCCCCCTTCATTCTCCAGCCCATTCTCACAGCCCGACGAGCGCCGCGCCCATCATCATCGCCGCCGCCGCCGCGGCCACCCACGTGTCCGTGCGCGAACCCCTGGTCGCGCCGCCCTGCGCAACATCGCTGCTGACGCCCGCCTTCCCCGAACCGGTCGGCGTGGGCGTGGGCGTGGGCGCCGCGGAATCGGCCACCTCGGCGCCGCCCGAGTGCGGCGCCGGCGTCCCCGTCGCCACCCACAGCGTGCTGGACATGGCGGCGGAGGAGGCCTGGAGCAGGGACGAGGGGACGGTGAGGACGTCGGCGCCGCCTCCGCCGGATTTCGACGTGGGGCTGGCTCGAGCCGAGGTGGTGGTGGTAGGCGAGCCGGATGCCGTGAGCAGAGGAGAGGTGGCGGGGGCTGCGCCCGACGCCGTGAGCAGCGAGGTCACGAAGGTCGAGGTCGCGTAGTCGGGGATGGTGAGGGTGCCGGCGGTGGCCGGGGCGCTGATGGTGGTTTTGGGGGTGGGGACGGGGAAGGAGGAGAAAGAGGAGGACGAGGGCACGGACGGCGCTTTGGCCTTGGTGGTTGTGCTGGGGATGGTGGTGGTACGGGCGGGTGCCGCGGCGTTCCACGGCCCCAGCACGGCCTGCTTCAGCAGCTCGTTGTCCTGGCCGTCGTCCGTCGGCGTCAGGCTCAGCACGTAGGAGCTGTCGAAGCTGCCGGCGGCCCAGGCGACCAGGCCGACGAAGACGTCGGCGTTGGCGTTGATGACGGTGTTTTGCGCTTTGAAGTTGGTGAGGCACTGGAAGGCCAGGTTAGTATGGGACTCGCCACCACAATAGGTCTATAAGGCAGAGTGTGGAAAGGCAGTCGTCCAACTTACCGAACCATCGCTCGACGCGCCGGTCTCGCTCACAAGGCCCTTGCGGCCGTTCTGGCGCAGGAACTGGGCGAGGGCGGTGAAGGCGTCGACGTTATCGGTGGTGCAGAGCTCGTGGGTGCCGGAGTTGTCCTCGTCTAGATACTTGTGGACATCCAGAAGCAGATTATCCGTGGAGCCATCGGGATTAGTGACCGCCAGAAGCTGGGCGGCACCACCGGTGGCGTCGTCGGGCAGGGAGGCGGCGCTGTCGAAGTTGCTGCCGGGGAGCAGGATCATCTGGCGGGTGGCGCCGGCGCGGCGGATGGCGGTGACGGCGGCCTGGCAGGTGCGGGCCCAGGCGGCGACGTCGAGGTCGTGCGGCTCGTTCATCAGCTCGAAGACCATCTTGGCCTCGGCGGCGTAGCGGCCGGCCAGCTGGCCCCAGAAGCGGGCGAACTCGTCGTCGCTCGGCCCGCCCTGGCCGATGATGGCCCCGTCCCAGCGCGCGAAGTTGTGGATGTCGATCATGCAGTGGGCGCCCGTGGCCAGGCACGCCTGCACCAGTTGGTCGTACTGGCCGAAGTTGGTGGGGTCGAGGTCGCCGCCTTGCACGTTGTTGGTCAGGAATTGCCATGAGGTTGCTGTCGTCGGCTTGTTAGTTGGTCTGACTTGTCTGTTACGGTTACGCTTACGCCCGAGGAGGAGGCTGAGTTGCGCGGAGGTCGGTTCATACGTAATCTCATGAGGTTCATCCCATCATCCTTCACGAAGTGTTGCATTTGTGTTGGCCCGTTGTCGAGGGGGAGTTGCGCCGATCCCGTGGGACAGGAACCCTGTAATAAGTCCAGGTCAACCAAGCTGGCTTCTCGAAGAATACAGTATAGATCCGTGATCGGTAGTTCCTACATCTATTTGGCAGCCGAAATCTCCTCCCGCAATGGCTACTCCCTACGATGGAGTGGGTTGTTAGCTGGAGTTCACAAAGGGTCGTCCAGGGACAGGGCATGGAAAGGTCGCTCGCTCACCAGAAACTGAACTCTAGCGAGTGCTGTGGAGGCGAATGCCAGCAGAGCAAAGGTGGAAGAATGCGAATACATGGTCAACACGGTAAAAGAAGGTAAGATGAAGTAGGTAGTAAGTTGATGTATATAAAAACGAGGGTCGTAGACACCGTAGAAGCGAATGAACTGAACAAACAGTGTTACTTGGAAGAAAAGCGAATGGAAAAGTCCAACTAGGGACAAGACGCTGCACCAATGAAGCCGAAGACGGGGAGCGTTGGGCAACGGAAGAAGGATGGAATTGTGAAAGAAGTGGGAAATGGAACTTGGAGGAGGCTGAAAAGAGAACGATCCGTCCCTGAATGGCGGCAGTGGCGGGTCACATCACATAAGGTGTTTTTACCTGGGTAAGGTTCATTACTCCGAAAGTGTTCGAGATGCCTCCAAAATGAGACGAATAAGACGAATGGGCACAGAAGCCGTTGAGAGGCTAATCGGCACAGGGATGGTGGTACTCAGGTCCGTCCCCTTCCAGTGTCCACACTGCTGGGCGCGCGATGCGATGCTGGCTTGGCTGGTTACTTTAGGTTGCGTTGCGTGACGGGCGTGAGCTGCTGCGCCGTGAAAGCCCCCCTGCATGAATCGTCCTTCGCCTGGGGTCTAATCGCAGCCTAGACTTGCTTGCTTGGCTTGCTAGATGCCCACCGCAGGCGTGTGAGAGGACGCGCCCCGGGGCCTGGCCCACTATCAAACCCCAACTGTCTCACAATCGCCAGGCCTCTCCTGCCCGTTAGCTCACCATAGGCGCAGTCCGGCCTCGCATGAGAGGGCATAGGAGGCTTGCGGTTGGCTGTGTCCCTCTTCAACCCTGTCCAACCCTGTTCACCATCTGCCGTATCTACCGTTACCCTACGGAGTACCATCAGACGATATATCTCCTTTCGGGCCTCGGCTAAGCCCTTTCTGGGGATTGTTCATCACGAACACGAATGCGCAGCCAACCTTGGAACCCCAAGCGAGGTTGCAATGTTGCAGTTGAGTCGTCAACGTCTGCTGTGGTTCGTGCTTTTTAGTTTCCCCCCATTGCGGACGAAAAATGACGCCAACTGGAGCCGAGGCTTAGCACTCGTCCGTCCCAGAAAGGCACATTGGCCGGATGCCATCTTGAAAAAAACATAAATCCGTCCGCTTCCCTCTGTCTTCATTTCCAAGTCCCTACAAATAAGAGAGAGATCACGCGCAAATCAGGAGAGACTTGGAAACGTTGGTTTGTGGTAAAGCTCATTTGGGATCTATGGCAGCATAAGCAAAGCAAGGAAACAGCGAGATATGGAGCGAGAGGTTTTGTGGGATTCTTCAGTCTTCCCATTCCTCATCGTATTGATCAATCAGCCGGTTCTCGTCCTCCCGACTGCTTCTCCCTCGCCCACTTGGGGATCCGGCTATGTAGTGATACCCCCTCCGGTTCGGCAGCAGGCGAGCACACGACGACGTGGCCATGACGAAGACGTCCTGCCTTCGAGATCAGCTCTGGCCAGACTCCGCCGCGGAAGAAGACGATTTGAACGGCTCAAGTCGCTGGTAGCCTGAACTTACACAGATGAAACTCCAGACGCTGGCCCAGAGCGAGTAGTTGGGCAGTTGCTTCCACCCGCGAGCATTGGCCACCGTGCGTTGGTAGAAGATACCACCCAGCAGGTACACGAGCACCGCGATCACCAGGATGATGGCGAACACCGACCCGGGCCCCACGCTGCCGGGCTTGTGCGGCTCGGCCCCGGCGCAGGCGTGCGTCGACTTGACCTTGAAGACATAGTTGCACTCGTCCGGGTCGGTCGCGATGTACGACACCAGAGCGCCGGTAGAAGCCGGATCTTTGTCGCAGCTGAAGAAGATGGTGGCTGACTTCAGCCGGGTGTAGTCATCGGCGTAGGCCGTGGTGTCGACCGAGGTGGAATTCTCCGAATCCGTGTCGTCGTCGTCGCGCTCGTAGTCGGGCCCGTTGTAGGCGGCACCGTCATGGACAGCGCCCCTCTTCTCCAGAAAGCTAGACTTCTTCTTGCCGCAGGGTGACCCGCCCGTGTATTGCAGTACAAGTTCCTTCCCTCTGGTCGCCAGAGCGCCGTTCTGCGATCCCAAACTGTAGACGTCGCCGGTGGAGACGTAGTATGCGCTGATATTCGCCCATCTGTTCTCGTCAACGCCCTTGACGTCCTCGACCGGCTCGACCACGGCATTGCAGATGTTCAGGGTGAAGTTGGAGCCGTAATCGTAGCCCCTGGCATGGTAGTCAACAATGGGCCCGCCCTTGCTGTTGGAGGGCCGGGAGCCGTCGGATCTCGTCTTGACGGCGATGATAGGCCGCAGATCGAAGAAGGCGCCCGAGGTGGAGGTTGCGGTACACGCTGTGGAGGTGCTCGTTTTCTCCGGATCGGAAGCGAAGGATGGCGCGGCCAGGCATAGAAGTGAAAGGAGGGTCGGGCTGGCCGACGCGGCTATGGACGAAAAGCGCATAATAGCGAGGTGCGATGTGGGATGTTGTGGTGGTAAGAGTGGTGGACGGTGGACGGTGGACGGTGGACGTTGGACGGTGATATGGAGGAGGTTGGATCGGTTGGATCGGTTGCGGGAAGGGCGCAGTAGGAACGGAATTGGCTGACACAGCCGGGTATTCGATGACAAGTTGCGTAGAATGAGCGCGCGAGCAAAGGAAGGATGGGGTGGAATAGAAGCGAAGGATGGTCAAGATGGCATAAATGCGCCGGATGAATACCTAGCAGCTTGGCTGTCTCGGACAGTGAAGCCGTGGTGAAGCTGTAATGATGGCTCTCGCGTTGGTGTTGTGGCCGAGAGTCCTGTTCGAATGGGATGGATGCCTTCAACGAGGTTCGAGTCTCGACCCTCAATGCAGGTGGAAGCCAAGCTGTCCGTTGCCGAATCAAGACTGGCGCGTAGGGTCCCACCCCTGAAGTACGTAATATGGTAGCATCCCCGGGCCGTCTCTGTCGGGCAGCCATTTCAGGAATCCTTACGTAAGTTGCCGGATCGGGGTAATGAGGTCAACAATCACGCTAGCCGGAAGTCAACAATGCCGGTCCAAGCTCATCATTGATGGGACAGGACAGGACAGGAAAGCTGATAATTTTTGAGGTTGCACTTTTATCGTCCATAGGAGAACAAAAGCCAGCTTTCCTCCTTCCGCGCCGCGCTGCTTGGCTTCTTCCCCTCCCGACATTCCATCCTGTCAATCATGGCGTCGTCCAAAGCAAAGACCCGCGAGCCTGCCCATGGCTACGAGTTTGGTGGCCCGTAAGTTGTGTGTTTGTTCGTTTGCCAGTTCAACCAATAGTCCCTTGAGCATCCAGGAGAACCCAAAGGGATAATAAGCATGCGTGTATATCTGTGGTCTGAAGCTGACAAGATACAACACACATCAGACTCGGTGCTACCGGCATCACCTTTGGCCTCCCTCTCCTCTGCTGGGCCTTCACCTTCGCATGCAACGATGTTACCGGCTGCCCGGCACCCTCCCTGCTTAGCCCCAAGACCCTCTCTCTCGACCAGTTGAAGCTTGAGGTTGGCTGGCCGCAAGACGGTATTCTCGGTCTCGCCAGTTGGAGAGCTACCGGTTGGACCTTGGCCTACTATCTCTTCAGCGCCTTTCTTTATCGAATCCTCCCCGCCACCGAGACCGAGGGCACTCCCTTGTCGTCTGGTGGGAAGCTCAAGTACAGGTTCAATGGTACTTCATCCTGCATTCCGAACACCCGGTCTATGGCTAATGCGAGACCGCAGCTTTCAACTCGACCATTTTCACCCTTGTTCTGTGCCTCGCTGGTACCATCTCGCAAGGTGCTGACTTCGTCGTCTGGACCTTCATCGCCGACAACTACCTCCAGATCCTCACCGCCAACATCCTAATCTCCTACGCCCTTGCTACCTTCGTCTACGTCCGCAGCTTCTCCGTGAAGCCTGACAACCCCGACTTCCGCGAACTTGCGGCTGGCGGTCACAGTGGCAATCTGATCTACGATTTCTATATTGGCCGCGAGTTGAACCCCCGCATTACCTTGCCTGTGATCGGAGAGATTGATATCAAAGAGTGGATGGAACTGCGTCCCGGCATGCTTGGTTGGATCATCTTGAACTGCGCATTTATCGCCAAGCAATACCGCACCTATGGCTTTGTTACCGACAGCATCATCTTCATCACCGTTGTCCAGGCTATCTACGTTCTGGATGGCCAATTCATGGAGCCGGCTATCCTGACGACCATGGATATCACCACGGATGGTTTCGGTTTCATGCTGGCTTTTGGTGACCTGGTCTGGGTTCCTTTCATTTACAGCCAACAGACGAGATATCTGTCCACTCACCCGGTTGTTATGGGCTGGCTCGGCACCACTGCCGTCTCTGCTGTACTTCTGGTCGGCTTCTCCATTTTCCGCCTCAGCAACTTCCAGAAGAACGTGTTCCGTAACAACCCCGACGACCCGCGCGTCGCCGAGCTCACCTATATCCAAACAAAGACCGGCTCACGTCTTATGACCTCGGGATGGTGGGGAATCGCCCGTCATATCAACTACTTCGGCGACTGGCTTCAGTCGTGGCCCTATTCGCTTCCCACCGGCTTTGCAGGCTATCAGATTCTGACAGCCGGTACTGAAGCGGAGGGTGCCGTGAAGATGCTGGATGGAAGAGAAGTGATCCAGGGCCCGGCCAAGTACTGGGGTATGATCTTTACCTATTTCTACGTCATCTATTTCGCCGTCCTGTTGGTTCACCGCGACCTTCGAGACGATGAGAAATGCGCGAGGAAGTATGGCGAGGACTGGGAGAAGTACAAGCGTGTTGTCAGGTACAGAATCATTCCTGGTATTTACTAAAGTGGCCGATCTGGTCACAAGGAGCTGAAAACGGGAAACGACAGCCAGCTGTTGTGTAATGAGGAGGCAGAGAGAATGGAGAGAACAGGGGCAAAGATGTAGAAAGAAGGAGGAAACCGAGCAAGCTTTGCTGTGGATAGGCCTGCAATCTATACCTCTGGCTGCAATTAGAGGTTAGGTTAGGCGTTAGCAGGTCTCACGGGATGTGATACCCCGTACCTCGATTTGAATTCTGAGTTGAAGTCTTGAACTCGGAACGAACGGCCACGAGTTACAGCACAGCAACTGAGCGTCCCACAGAGTAACGACAGCCCCTAGGACGGACGGCCTGGGTAAGGTCTTACAGACGGGTATATCTGAGTGGCGCAGCCATTGCGTCTCTCTACGAAACAGAAGACAGTTCATCCTCCCCGCATCGAGGCATGCAAGGTTACTCATCAGCCAAGATGATACGAGGCTAGGTGCTTATGCCGTGACGGACAACCAAGCAAACACGGCCCGGTGGGGTGAGTGAGCTGTCGATCAGCCAGGCAACCGTCATTGCCTTGGTTTATTTACTTTGACCAGCTCCCCTTCGACAGTGTTTCCCAGTGGTGACATTGGCATGCTGACTTCGAAGCTGGGCGAGCTCTAACTAGCTTATTGTCGGTCATTGACGTCTCGTATTTACCGGAGCTTCGAACAGAAAGCTCTACGATTGAAGGAGGAAGAGTGGCCCGCCCGCACGCAACCATGGCCCTACCACCCCCACCGCAGCCGCCGCCGCTCGACCACCCGGCCAGCGGCGCCGCCGACGAGACCACGCAGACTTGGTTCGACCACGCGACGGCCAAGCGCGTCAGCACCGACGCCGTGCTCGCCCGCACCCTCGCCGCCCAGTACCCGGACCTGCAGCTGGTGATCGCGCCCGTGGCCGGCGGCGTGGACCTGCTGGCGTACGCGGAGGCCGGGCACGCCAGTTTCCAGCCGCTGTCTTCGTCCTCCGCGCCGGACTCGCCGTCTTCTTCTTCTTCTTCTTCTTTTTCTTTTTCTTTTTCTTCAGTGCCGGACGCGTTGGCCTGGACACTGTACACGCCGCCGGCGCGGCGCCTCGATGGCGGCGACGAAGACCGCGGCGCCCTGATCCAGAAGCTGAACTACGGCCGGTTCGCGTACACGTGGGAGGGCCACGAGTTTGTCGTGTACGTGGCCGACACCCGCGACGGCCAGGGCAGCTACAACCTGCGCATTCACTACATCCTGGGGCCGGACCGCGCGCCCGCCGAGCGCCTGGTGCTGGCGGCGGGGCACTGGGCGGCGCAGCTGCACCGCGAGATCTGGGTGTTCGACCAGGGCTACTGGCGCAAGAGCCCCGAGCTGTACCGCAGCGTGATGCAGGCCTCGTGGGACAACGTGATCCTGGACGCGGGCCTGAAGCGCGCGATCGTCGAGGACCACACCGGCTTCTTCGAGGCCAGGGACACGTACGCACGCCTCCAGGTCCCCTGGAAGCGCGGCGTCATCTACCACGGCCCGCCCGGCAACGGCAAGACCATCAGCATCAAGGCCATGATGCACCAGCTGTACCAGCGCGCGGAGCCCGTCCCCACGCTCTACGTGCGCACCCTGGCTTCGGTAAGTGTGGGAGCGCGCGCGCGGCACACTTCTTCTTCTTCCATGTTCTCCTCCTCCATCCCTACTTACTTATCTACCAAAAGGGGGGGGTTTTTTCTTCATACCTATTCCAACACCAACTGACAACCCGTGCAGTACGGCGGGCCCGAGGCGTCCCTGAAGAACATCTTCCAGCGCGCGCGCCAGTACGCGCCCTGCTACCTGGTGTTCGAGGACCTGGACTCGCTGGTGGGCGACCGGGCCCGCAGCTACTTCCTCAACGAGGTGGACGGCCTGCAGGCCAACGACGGCATCTTCATGGTCGGGTCGACGAACCACCTGGAGCGGCTAGACCCGGGGATCTCGGTGCGTTTCTGTTTCTTCTCTCTTTCTCTCTCTTTCTCTCTCTCTCTCTCTCTCCCGCAAGCCAATTCACCTCCTAGGAAGACCAAGCCTCCCGCCCCCACCCCCTTATTCCCTAACCCAGGGGGTTGAGGGGGGGAAGGAAAAAAAGGAGAAAGAGCTGACAAAAGAGAAAACAGAAACGCCCCTCCCGCTTCGACCGCAAATACCACTTCCCCGACCCCGACGCCGCCGGCCGCACCGCCTACGCCCGCTTCTGGCAGCGCAAGCTGGCGGCCAACCCCGACGTCGCCTTCCCCGACCGCCTGTGCCCGGCCGTCGCGCGCATCACCCACGGCTTCAGCTTCGCCTACATGCAGGAGGCGTTCGTGGCGGCGCTGCTGGCGATTGCGCGGCGGCGGGGGCGGGGGGATGATGAGGGGGAGAAGGTGACGAAGAAGGGTAAGGAGGAGGAGAAGAAGAAGAAAAAGACGGGGGAGGAAAAGGTGAAGGGCGCGGAGTTGGTCAAGGACGCTGAGGAGGACGGCTGGGTGGAGGTTTGTGCTGCGGAGAAAGAAGGTGGTGGGGGCGGTGGTGGTGGTGATGATGATGATGGGCTGGACGATCTGGTCCTCTGGGTCGAACTCAAAAAGCAGGTTGAGATTCTCAGGGAGGGCATGGAGGGTAGTGAAAAGAAGGGCGCGGAATAGAGGGGGAGGAGGTGGGGCTGGATAGGTGGGAAGCTGAAAGGGGACCGGGTTCATTGCGAAGGGTAGTTGGGGTTTAGGAACTGCAATCGTTCGTTTGGAGAAACTGGATAAATAACTCTGGTATTTCTAAAGTTAGGGAACTTCACGTAGTAAATTGACGTTTCTGACGGATACCGAGAGATGCTTGTTTGAAGTATTACGCTAGTTTCTGCGAGTTTGGTTAATCATCCTAGCAAGGACTTCACTGTCCTCGCCCACGAGCTCGTAGTGACAGGTTCCCGCACACCCTCGGAGAATGAGGCGAGCGTTAATGTACACTTGGGCATCTGTAAACCATGATGCATTCTATTCACCAACTACGCGAGACGAGAATTGACAACAAACTTTTGAATCGAGAGAATCACTATCGCTTAAGTATAATACAGTGAAGTTCCTAGGAGTACATGATTACCCCACGAAAGGCGTGGGACCGCCCCTTAACAAGCAACGTCCTCCTCAGCGCCTGGGTCTGCCCGAGCATCCAAGCTAGGGGTTGCTCCCGGCAGTCCCGCTTCCGGGATCGACATCCAACGGCTCGCCCGGCGGCGGGGACTCGTTCTTCGGGAACTTGCGGAAGATGTTGGCGACCTTGTCGAGGGGCGCGGCCAGCAGGGCGGCGGCGGTGGCGAAGGGCGGGTTGGTGGGCATGGACGGGTGGCCGCGCGTGGGCGCCAGCATCTCGGTGCGCTCGAAAGACCTGCTGAGCTTGGCCGTCTCGTCCGCGCCCAGCTGCTCCTCCAGCTTCAGGACGTCGCGCGCCTCGTCCTCGAAGTGCTTTTTCGTCGCCGCCCACAGGTTCTCGAAGAGCGGCAGGAAGTCCTCGTCGGTGACGGGCTTGCTTTGCATGCGCGAGAGCTTTTCGGTGATCTGGAAATGAGAGTTAGACCTGAAGATCCCGTGACGACGACGATGGGAGGTGAGGGACCGGGTCGTACCTTGTGGAGCTGGCCGTGGTACTTCCCAGAGAGGTCGGCGCCGTCCTCCAAGACTTCCTTCATGGCCGGGTACACGATCATCTGCTTGGCGACAGACTCGCGGGCCAAGGCCCATACGAACTGGTTCTGAAACCGCGTCTGCTCATCGTGGCCCTTAGCATTGACGACGTGGGGGTAGTAGTTGGCGAGCTCGTTGTGGTTGGCGTTGATGGAATCTGCCAGCATGCCACGAAGGACGACCGTGGTGGAAAAGGCCCGCGCTGTGACAGGCAATTTCTGTGCTACGAGAGAGTTTCTCAGGACCCTCAGAGATTGTTGGGACGCCATTGTGTTATCGTGATTTGAAATATTGGTGGATGGGATATAGGTTGTAGGATCCTAGGGTTTCATGTCGAAGTGTTAGAACAAGTGACTGCTTCATCACCCATTGTTTTTTTATTTTTTGGTTGATGTCACCACTCCGTAGTACCTGAACTCATCTTAACCTTGTCAAACTGAGGTAAGCGAGCTTGTATCTCCCTAGGGCACGGAAAGCTGCCATCTCCATTGAGACACGCGACGGATTGAAGCTGTCATGCTGATGTCATTTTCGTGATGGGATGGTATTCTTCTTATCGATAGAACCATTCCCATTCCGCAGTCAAGTACCCCTAGGTTAGGAGAGGTATAAGGTATAAAGCATTCAAGTCGCATCTGTTTTCATGCACTCGGTCAGCCTTCATTTCGCTAATCTATCTTGCCGGGTGTTTTGGTCCGTGATATCTGTGTCTGTACAGACTCGCCCAGGATGCATTACACTGCTACCTTACCTACCCAATTGGGAGCTTGCGTGTAAGTGGGCTTTGGGACTCCCCCCATATCGAAGCAGCCTGGTAGCGTGGGACTGACATCGCCAGAATCCCGTCAAGCACGTGAAGTAAGCGAAAGGATGATGGGAAGTTCAGATCACCAGCTCGTTCGGGGAGAGAGAGAAAGACGGCAGATGATGTTCAGGTGGTCCAATCGCTGCAGATCAACCGGCAAGCTCGGGGATGCTAGGCAACTAGGAATAGCCCGAGGATAGCGCGGGTGGTTTGGTCCGACGCGGTCTCGAACGAAAATGACAGGCCCTACGGTGCGCCCTACAGCGCATCCCCTGACGCTTGTGATGTCATGCTCGCCCATAGCTCACTGCCGACTGCCCAACGCGGATTTGCAGCGCTTCCACCGGCTGGTCCCATCGAGATTTCGCGAGACCACATCCCGGACTGCCGAGATAGACTTCAAACTTTCCCATCTTCACGGCTTCCATCTTCGCCTGTTGCGACTGTCTTGACGAGATATTCTACTACCTTGCATATCCCATCTCCAAGCCCGACGAGACTCAGCAGCATGTGCCCGTGTCCCTGCCCGTGCCGCCGCTGAGATCTGCCTACACTGACAGTAGGCATACCTGGGGATACCGGTATTCTTCATTCTTCAAAACCTGGCCACTGAAAAATGCCAACAGTCTCATCATCGAGAGCAAGCGTGTGGTTGTATCCAGTCAACTGAGTAAAAATCACTACCCCTAGGCCAGTCGTTGGCACCCGATCTCGTACCGACTCTACTACATTCGAGCCGATCCTACCGCAGGCCGGACCTGACGCCGACACTGACACCGACACCGACACCGACACCGACACCATGGCTCCCCTTGAACTCGACAAGCCTTCGAGCTCGCCCATCGAAGCCGGGGCACCCGAGGATGACCAGGTTCAACTGCAACATTCCCCCAACGATGGCCAGCCCGGCATGGTATTCAAAGATTCCCAGGGCAGAATCGTCTACCCCGGACTTATACCTCCCGATGTCGAGACACCCGGAACCCACGCCCGCACTCCCTCGGCTGCAAAACCCGATCACACGACACCGGCCGAGTACCCCGAATCCTCCTCGAGCTCCGTCGTGAAAACCCAGTCACAACCCCCGCCCACCACTTCGTCCTCATCAAAGCCCCTTAAGAAAGGGCGGCCGGCCATGGACAGAAAGTTTCTCACCGATTCGCTGCACCATACCGAGCGTCGCAGGTCCACCTTGCCCTCACTGCCCGTCCTCAGACGGGCGGGGACGCATGTACACGCGCTGGACCGGGCCTTGGAAAGCCACTACAGCGGCCACGGAGGCGACGAGGCCTCCGATTTCTCCTCCGACGAGGAGGAGGGCCACGGGAGCCAACAGCCGAGGCAAACAGAGGAGTCTTCTGAACAAGCTAAGAAAAGAGACAGCGAGGATAAGTACCGTCGCTTTCGCGTAGCCAATCAGCATTTCCACACCAAGGGCCGTGTATCCCGGCGGGATGGTCGTCTGAACATCAACATTACCGACCTCAGCAACACCGGCTACCTGGCCAAGGCTCTAGGTTCCGCCGTGAAGAAAATGGTGGTTGGAAGAGGTGATGAGGGGAAGAGCAGCGAACGGCAAACACTAACCCGATTCTCGTCCGCGAGTACCACATACGAGGGATTGAAAGGGCCCAAGCTGAACATTGTCATCATGGTCATTGGCTCGCGTGGCGATATTCAACCCTTTCTGAAAATCGGCAAGTTGCTAAAGGAAGAACACGGGCATCGCGTGCGAATGGCGACTCACCCTGCTTTCCGTGATTTCGTCGAGAAAGACACCGGTCTCGAGTTCTTCTCGGTTGGTGGAGATCCATCGGAACTCATGGCCTTCATGGTTAAGAACCCAGGCCTGATTCCCAAACTGGAGACGGTCCGGTCGGGAGATATTGGCAGACGCCGAGCTGCCATGGCAGAGATGTTCGGAGGCTTCTGGCGCGCTTGTATCAATGTCACGGATAACGAGAAGGACACTCGGAACTTGAGAATGATGGGTGATAGGGACCCCTTCATTGCCGACGCCATCATCGCGAATCCTCCCAGTTTTGCCCACGTTCACTGCGCCGAGGCTTTGGGTATCCCTTTACATCTCATGTTCACCTTCCCTTACACGCCCACCCAAGCCTTTCCACACCCGTTGGCAACCGTCAGGAAGTCCAACGTCGACCCCGGCTACTCGAACTTCATATCCTATCCGCTGGTGGAGATGATGGTCTGGCAGGGACTCGGCGATCTGGTGAACGATTTCCGCACCAAGACCCTGGGTTTGGATCCCGTCTCTACTCTTTGGGCTCCCGGCTCAACGTATCGACTGCATGTTCCCTTTACCTATCTTTGGAGCCCTGGCTTATGTCCCAAGCCTCCTGACTGGGGACCGGAAATCGATGTCGCTGGTTTCGTCTTCCTGAACCTGGCTTCCTCCTTCCAACCACCACAAGGACTCGTCGACTTCCTTGAGGCTGGGGAGACACCGATCTACATCGGATTTGGTTCCATCGTGGTCGACGACGCCGATCGCTTCACCGAGATGATCTTTGAAGCTGTGCGCAAAGCGGGAGTCCGCGCACTGGTATCGAAGGGCTGGGGAGGTATTGGCCATGGTACTGTGCCCGACAACATCTTCTTACTCGACAACACACCCCACGATTGGTTGTTCCCAAGAGTTCGGGCCTGCGTCATCCACGGAGGTGCCGGCACCACGGCTATAGCGTTGAAGTGTGGCCGGCCAACCATGATCGTCCCCTTTTTCGGAGACCAGCACTTCTGGGGACCCATGGTGGCGAAAGCTGGAGCAGGCCCGGACCCCGTCCCTTATAGACAATTAAGTGCCGACCGACTGGCAGAAGGCATCAAATACTGCTTGACCGACAGAGCCGCAGAAGCCGCCCAAGAAATCGCCCGCAGTATTGAAGAAGAAGGCGATGGGGCTCAGAATGCGGTGAGGTCCTTCCATAGCCATCTTCCCCTCTCTGGCGAAAACTCGATCCGCTGCTCCATCCTACATGACCGCGTAGCGGCATGGCATGTCAAAGGTACGAGTCTCAAGCTGAGTGCTCTGGCGGCGGACATTGCTGTGGACAAGGGCTTCTTTTCCTGGCGTGGCTTGCGCTTGATTCGCCATAGGGAATGGAACGACTTCGAAGGCCCTGGCGAACCCTTCACTGGTGTTACTGGCACTCTGGTTGGCACTGCTGGGAATGTCTTTACCGGCATTGGCAGTGTCCCCTACCGTTTGGCCAAGACATCCCGTAAGCGGACAGAAAAGATCAAGAGAAAGGAGGAGCGGAGGAAGCGGAAACAACAACAGTCAGCTTCTGCTGGCTTTCCTTTCCCCGACCATGGCGAAGCTAGTTCTCGAATCCCGGCGCAAAATGACGGGGCTGGTGATGAAATCGCCAGAAACAATACCAATAACAGTACTGCCCTTACACCAGGGACGGCAACCCCGGGCACTGCTCCTCTGGAGCCTGCCACGGAGCAATACTTCCACGAGATCCAAGAGGGCGTGGGACAGTCTGGTAAGGCGCTGGCCAGGGCGCCTGTGGATCTCTCTGTTGCTGTTGCGCAAGGCTTTCATAACGCACCGCGACTGTACGGCGACCATACCGTCCGTCGCCCCATACGGGTGACCGGAATCAAATCCGGACTCAGAGCTGCTCGTGCAGAGTTTCTCTATGGCATTTACGATGGCGTCACGGGTCTGGTCCGCTTACCTGTCCGTGGTGCCAAAGAGCAAGGCCTCAAAGGAGCGCTCGCAGGTGTGGGAATGGGACTTATAGGATTTGTCCTGAAGGATCTATCTGCGTTAATAGGCCCAGTAGGCTTTACGCTCCAGGGTATAGCGAAGCAGCTCGCGGGTGGCAAGCCGCATGTCAAGTACATCCGAAGGGCGCGTATCATCCAAGCGCAACGGGAGCTCCAGGCCCTCAAAGACCCCGAACGCAAGGCTTTGATCGAACAGATAAGGAAAGGCTGCGACGTTATGCACGAGCTGGCCGAACTCATCATGGAAGAGAAGGGCAAGCATGGGATACAATCGCGCTTCCCCTTCTGCGGCGGACGCAAGAACCAGAAGAGCCGGACTCTGGGCAAATACGGGCGAGGAAGTGCCTTCGAAAGCGTTGAAATGGCGGAGTCGGCCATCCGTGCGATCAAGCGAGGAGAGAGCATGGATGTGGTGCTTTGCATGGGCCGAAAGAGCCTGGTTCTGGGAAAGGGGAACAGCGACAGGAGAAGCAACCACCAGATCCCCCACCGACCGAATATACACCGGCAGAGCGGAGAAACTCAGGCTGCGAGCAACACCGAGGTCAATAGCGTTGACAACGACGGCGAAGCAGCTGTGTCCGACGAGGAGGAAGAGGAGGAGGGTGGTTCGGGCGCAGCCTCACCTGCTGGGAAGACAGCAGAGAACGGACAGTCCCGGGACAACAGGACAGCAGCGGAGGCGCAATGAAGTTTTACTATGACCGAACCGACACGCGCCGGCATTTCTTGATTTCTTTTATTGGGCCGTATACCCCCCTCATACCCCTTGATCAGGCATAGCAACATTCAGCATCAGCATTATCGCAGTTTTTCATTTTTCCCCCTTACCATACCCCGCATTTGGCATCTTTCCAGCAAGCAAGCCAGCAAGCAAGCAAGCAGTCAGGCAAGCAAGCATTCAAGCACGGTGTTGGGGGTGTTTTCTTGTTTCCCTCCCTTTCACCCGCGGGGGCGCGAACTGAACTGTTGTATCGCATCGCATCACATCGTATCGTGTAAGTTTTCCGAGCAGGATCCGGGTATTCAGACGACGACGACGACGACGACGGGATGACGATGACTAGATACCGAGATATCCTAGGTATGCGTAGGCGGGTAATAGTTAATCAATACAAGACAATACAATACAATACGACCGAGGGAATCCGGTCGGTGGTGCTGGTACTGTACTGTACTGCTTGTGTACTACTCGATGAAGCGCGATTTGTGAGATGATATCAAGGTGAAGAAAGCTTCGTGAACAACCCCTAACTACCGATTGTCCGCCGGCCACTACGAGATCCTGGAGACGATGTACCAAAGGTAAATCTACTTCTGAACTAAAGCAGGAAATACACCAGCCGTACATGGATCGAGGAAGAGCTGCAAACAACTCTCTAGATGCTAGGGCATCATCGATGCCCGGTGTATTTAAAGAGGCGAACCAGCCGCACCATACGCAGTGAGCAATGCTGGTCAGGCACTTTGCTTGCTTGTCTCCAAAGAGAAGCACATAGAGAAGCACACACACACAGACATTCACACACAGCGAACCCGTAAGAAAAAATGTATCCATGATTGCGTGTCAATTCAAGGCACCCTAACTACCTAACCTGCTTTTTGTCTTTTCCTAGCAAAGTCATCATACTCATGAGGGCCGCTAAGGGGGTAGGCAGGCTTTGTCGAGTCATCATGATACCTTAGCAAATGCAACCTGTTCCTCCGTCCCATTCTTCGTACTTCCGTCGTATCGTCCGTCTCCCAGGCCAAGGGTCCGCACGATTCCGAGGACAAGGCACCGAGACACTTCGCTTCGCAGCACGGGAACGAAGGCATTCTCAGCGCAGAAGCTACCAGCTCGTACCCGTCCTCGAAGCTAGAGACGTGACAGGATTCCCTAATAACAACCGACGCCCGACCACCGTGGTGGCCAACACCTGAGGTACGGCGCAGGTCGTAATGCTAACCTCGCACGATACCGTCCGCAAAGCAAGTAAAGAGGCAGAAAAGTCGCTGAACACCTGGAAATGACGCGAAAATGAAAGCACTGCAACTCCAACCACCCAAGTCCGGCCATATGTGCGCATAGGAGAGAGAAGCACATGTGCGGCCGAGTCACCCCATCGAGTGATATCTCAGTCGACAAGCAAGTTGCCCCCCGAATGCTGGAATGCAAGTCTCAGAACGCCGTGGCCGAAGATGCAGAACGTGAAGATGAAATGAGCAGCGAGTACGGCCAAGTCCGACTCATAATGACTCGAAGCTCGTAGTGGCGTGGAGAAGCCATCGTCGGATACCAAAGATGCCACCATCAACGTCAGCTGCGGATGGCCGTCGCGGCCGGAGCGTCTGATGTGAAGGGGAATCGATCTTGAAGCTGCGGGCCACTGTAGGACATTGAGGCATCGGGAGTCCCAGTCATCGAGCCGTAGCTGGCCAGCGGCGAGGCTGACCGGCCAGTGGGCGTAGCCGAGCCAGGTGGGCTCAACGATTGACGAGGCACCGAAGGCGGACCTGACAACGGTGACTCGGCAGGCGTACCACCCATCGCCGGCATATATCCATTGTAGAAGTACGGGCCCATCTGGCGTATGCTGTGGTGAATAGCCGTGGGGGCATGTTTGTAGACCGGGCTCCCCTCAACCGACATGTCGTCTACTCCGTCATAGCGGCCGCTACGCATGCTCCCGTCCTTCATTTGTGGACTAGACTGCTTGGAGCTGTTGAACTGTACGAAAGTGAAGCGTTAGCCTTTGTGTAATGAGGAGTCTCCGATGGCAGGTCTAGAATCCGCGGGTCGCCAGATGTTCACCTGAGGTACGTACAAAGCAGTATTTGTTGAGTATTTCTTCGTAGGAGGCCGAGGCAATAGTAGCCGACGAAGGCGAATCCGTTCCGGGAAGCGTAGAGCCAGTTCTGGGAGCCGAGGGTCCGGGCACGGAAACAGGAGGAGAGACAAGCGAAGCATCATCTCTGGGCCCGACAATCTCCTCAGGCGGAGAGGTTGTAAATGAAGGCTTCTTATGAGACTTCATGTACAGACTGTCGCCACGCTGCGTTGAGTCCTTGTGGGCCTGCATCGCAGCAGTGAGTGAAGCGCCGAAGTCGTAGCGGTTGGCGAAGGCAACACCGCTCGGCGCTGTCAGCCGACCAGACAGGTTGTCACTGGGGATGCTAGTGGTAGACCGGGAGCTCTTGAGCCGAAGCATGGGGGGTCCGGCCTCGCCCAGGACTTCATGGAGGGGCTGATCAAAGCCCAGCAGTCCTGCGCTATGGCCAAACTCGTCCATGGACCCGGCGGGCATAGACTTCGGTCGCGCACCCGATGACGAGTTAGTCCGGCGAGTGCTGCGCGGTAAGCCGTTGGCCGGTCGCGAGGACGCCCCTTGCATGCCTCTCTTGCCATTTTGGGGCAACATCTTCTTACGGAAGTCAACCTGAAAATTGACACCGTTGTTGTTGTCCCAGTATTCTGTGTTGTTGACGTTATACCGAATGCAGAAATACAGCGTCTTGGACTCGAGGTTAGCGAGGTCAGACAGCTTGATGCTGAATTGGAAGCGGTCGTAAGTGATCTCGGAGGTCTTGGGACGAATCTCGTGGTGGTACTCGGCGCCCACTTCCGAAGTAGTTTTCCAATAGTCGAAGGTGAATCTGCACGTTACCGACTTCTGGAAGGCCAGGTTGGCCACGGCGATAGACCCTATCAGACTCTTCTGGTCTGGTGACATCCATACCCTTTCCAGCCGTACCGGTAAGGCCTTTCGAATGGGACTCTCTGTGGGGAAGTTGTTGACGACGATCTCCCATTCGAACGGGGGAGTCCGAGGTCCGGGCTTCGCACCGGCACCGAACGGATACTCGGTATCACTCTCGTAGTTCTCGTTGGGTGACGAACTGGCGCTCACGGCAAGAGGACGATCGACTTGAAGAAAATGCCGTACGTGCTCTAAATGCGAGTCGAAATGGACGGCTTTCGAAAACGTCGGAGTCCCCGGCATACTCGAAGGCCTTCTCTGGGCCGCTGGCCGCAAAGCGGGCCGTACCAGTTCACCCGACTTCTTGCGAACCATCTGAGGCTTTTTCATGGGTTCATCCTGCTCTGAGCTCTCTTCCGAAACCGAGGGGGAAGCCTCGGCGGACTTCGACCCAAAGATGTTGGAATCCGTTTGTGATCTGGTGTGAGCCACTTTCCGGCCTGCCGGCCCACGCCCGGATAGGCCGGCCGTCAGCAAAGTGGGCCGGGAAGGCTCGACAAGATTCTGGACCTGTGAAGGCAGAAGCAGAAGATCGCCAGGTGAGTTCCGATCGGGCGAGGCGCCACGGTGCTGCGGTATCGAACTGATCGCCTCCTTCAGCTCCTTCATGTTCTCAATCTCTCTGCCACGGTTCCCCATCTCGAGAGCTCCCTCATCCTCACTAGATGATTCCGGAGGCGAGATGATGGCCCCTGGAGGCATCACACGAGAATCAGCAACCGGCGGCGGCGATTGTCTGACAGGGGCGGAGTGAATTTTTGCCATACCCTTCAGATCATCCGACGTGCCTGGAGGTGTTATATCCGAAGTCGAGCCATTAGATCGGGGCTCCGCTGCTGTACCCGAAAGCGACCTCCGATGCCGGTAAGACGAGGAACGGGGAAGGGCTGGTTTGGAAGTGGTCGGGCCGGAATAGGATGATCTCCGGCTCAGATCGGGAGATGCAGGGGCCGAGGAGGCGGGTGAGCGGTGGGAGGGCGGTGTGTAAGGCATTCCTACCGACACAGGTTGCCGCTGTAGGGGAAATGGGGTGAGGGTAGTAGAATGGATGCCAATGGGCGTAATGCTGCTGGTCTTAGGAGCGGTCGATCTAAGGAGAGGCAGACAGGGGAAGATTCGCTTCCGCCAACCTGTAAACCAAGGATCGGGCTCTGGACAGGAACCAACGACAGCGACAGTCGACTTCGAAGGGACGATGACGACGGAGCGCTCGCAGAAGCCTGGGAAGGAGGAAGGTTCTATTAGCATATTTCACGCAGGTGCGGCTTTCCATGGTAAAGGACGGAGGGGAGGGTGTACGCTCTGCTGAGTTGGCGCTGAAACCGTCGGCAAGCTGAGTAGGCGTGGGCTGGGTTTTTATGACGGATGCAGACGGCAGGAAGGACGGGCACAATGTTTTGGAATGCAAATGCAACGGGCCCCGGAAAGCAAACCAGAGACATGGAGAGAGGCGCGTGGCGTTGTCAGAGGTGACCAAGGCTCAGGAATGACGTGCCGCATTACTAGGCCATCGTCGGGGCTCCGACTTGTTGAAGCCTTTCCCACGTGGCATAGGAAGCCGTTCGTCTTGATTGTCTCAAGCAGGAAGAAAAAAAAAAGAGGGCAAGCAAAACTGACTTACAGATTTGCAGGCGAGTGTAGACACAAACTTCTCGGCCTGTGAAGGGAGGTACAAGTTCCCGATGGGAAGGGAGACGCAAGGGCAATATTCCAGCAACAATGCAGTCTTCTCCAGAATCCAGGAGTCAAGTAGAGTAAGTAGGCTGTGCCTGTTGCGTCTCTGCAGCGTATTCCCTGATAGGAAACGAGCTGCGAAAGGCCGCGTTACGGTAGGACGCACACAAAGACGGTGCTGCCCTCTTCGTTGGCTATGCTCTCGAGTCAAGCAGAGAGGATGGGGGTGGGCGAGAAGGGTCGGAGTGGCAGGTCGGGCTCTTTTGGTTGCCCTGTGTCGTTCTTTGTCAACTCTGTCCCAGCTCTGTGGTTTGCGGCTCGTGCACTCGGTATCTTTGAGCGGCTTCGACGGTTGGTCTATCGTACCTAGTTGTTGAGGCTGATACGCTGGCTGGCTGGCTCGCTCGCTTGTGGGAAATACGAGGAAAAGTGGGAAGCCGATGGTGAGGACGGACCACGGCAAGGAGAAGGAGTCGTGTGCGGTGGTCGGCGTGACGCTGGAGGGACGGACGGGCGCACAAGGTGGGTGGAAGTGTACGGAGTACGAAATCGACAAATCCACGAAGGCGGTGGGTGAAAAAGACGGCGGCGGTCTTTTTTTCTTTGCTTTTCTCAGACCTGTCACGGGCTGGGAAAGAACAAAAGGATTGTGATGGGGGCGGTCTACAATCCGGAGCCTGCCTTTGACTGTAGGTTAGGTTGGGGAGAAGCCAAAAACTTTGTCGTCGACGGCGGCGGGAGAGGCAGAGGATGGAGGAGAAGGAGGAGGAGGACCGGATTGGTATGGTATGGCACAGACAGGTACAGAGGCAGAGGCAGAGGCAGAGGAGGGAGGCAGAAGTGGTGGGTAGGGCGGTAGGTTTATTGGGAAAGGCAAAGCGGTAGCGGTTGGGGCACCATTGGCGATCAGTGAATCAGTGGGCGACCGACACCCTTGCGCTTTCAAGGTGCGAGCAGCAGAAAAATGCAAGGAGCAAGGTTCGGCCAGGCAGGCAAGGGCAGATAGGGCAAGGTACGGGGGCGGCTGGGGCCACTGGGGCGATAAGTGCTGGGTTCTAGGGGGAGGGGGACACTGTACATACCACCTTGCTATGGATACCAGTGATGAAGGCCCAGGAGGGTGCCGTACATGCGGGAGGAGGTCTACCTTGGGAGGTAAAGCAAAGTAAGAGCTAGGTAGGGTAGGCCGGAAACAGGGAGAAGGATACAGTCGCTTTTTCTGTTTCTCTCCTCTACCAAGGGTTCGCTGTCGGTAGCAGTCTGTAGCAGTCTGTCCGCAATAAGTCGGTATGGAGGTATAGGGAGAGGGAAAAGCAGGCAATCAAGAAAGTGGACGGGGGGGGATGGATGGATGTATGAATGGCTCGACTGGCTGTTACGGCGCCGGGTCTGGTTGGTGTAGGACTAGGTACGGATGGGTGTGGATGCGGGCTTAGGAGGGGTGGGTGGGCTGTGGGCGGTGGGAGGGCAGACGCAGGCTCGCACGCAGTGACAGAGCAGGCCGGTACTGTACCTAGCAATGGCAGTGAAGCAAGCCAGCAAGCAAGCAAGCAAGCAGGCGTCCCGTCGTCCCCATTCACCATCCGCATTCGCGATGGCGGCAATAGGCAGAGGCCGGCCGGGGGCGCGCTGGACACCCCGACGGCGCAAAAGAATGGCACGCACTGTACAGTGTGCATGCTAGAAGACGGGAACTTGTTGGACAACACCTCACCTCACCTGGATGGAGTCTAGGTTAAGGTACGGAATATGTGTGTATTTTCAAATTTCAGCAAGGTCACTGGTTGACTACCAGATGGTTGACTGGCTATCTGCCCGATCTCGCTCCAGCTTCCACAAGGGAGAAAGGGAGATCGTCAGGTCAATGATAAAAATGGAGAGCACCCGCACCGCATCGAACAATCGAGGAATCGAAGAATCGTCAGCAATCGGAGCGTGTTTGAAGTTTTCGCGCTTACACGAGCTGCCTGGGATGCAGTAGTCGTCGTGCCCAGTGGGCCGATGCTGGTGGGGAGGGCGTCGTCGCGGAGAGATTTGTGAGCAACTGGCAGCGTTCAAGGTTGTTGTTGGTGCCCAGAGAAGCCCAGAGCCCAGAGCCCAGAGGAGGGCCTGGAGCCTGCCAGGATGACAGCAGCCTGGCAACCTGGAGTGCACACTGCGCGCCTGGAGAGCAGCTGGAGAGAGCTGGGGCTGGCAGGTTGGGGGGACACTGCTCCGTACGGGGGTGGAGGACACAGCGGAGAAAGAGGATGCGTGTGTGTGTGTGTCAGCATCCACCTTGGGCATCTCATCTCCACCTGGGCAGCTGTGAGTCTCGAGTGCAGGTGAGCTGCCTGTCTTGACTCTTGCCGGCCTCTGCACCCACGCACATACCACAGACACAGACAGACCCAGCACGGTCGCCAGGACGCATCGGCATACTACTAGTCGGGACTACTAGCAGCTGTCGCAGCACCTCTTCTACAGGACGGTCGACTGCAATCTCCCCTAGCGGCCTGCGTCGCAATCCAGAGGGGCACAGCCGCCAGCACAGAGCCAGCTCGCCTGGGCCCGCCGTCTACCGTTGATGAACGGACGGCGGTCGATCGTGGATGAATGGCATCGCTTGATTCAGTCGACGTCGCGTCCTTCGAGCGGAGGCCCATTGCAATTCTCTACTGGTATGTACCAGGACGTGGCAGCGCAGCCTCTATCGCTGCTGCTAATGGGGCTCGGATTACTGTGACGACGCACTGTGCGGCTTTGTCGATACCTTATCCCATCGCCATCGGCATCGACACCGTCCAGAATATCTCTGCTTCTGGTCCGCAATTGAGCCTCTTCAAAGCCCGAATGGAAGTTCCATGTCAGTCAGACTTTCAAACCCGAACGACAATTGTCAAATATGATGCCCATGGATCCCGAACTCCAATGTGTCACTGACCGAGATAGAGTATCACGCGACCGCAGCACGTCGGTGATCTACCGAATGCCTCAAAGGTACAGAGCCCTGAGTACCTTAGGCTTACGATACAATACGCCTTCAATGTTCTTATTTGCCTATCTAGGTAGCAACACTCTCAAGGTGATCGGGTTGCGTTCTTCTCTCTCATTCGTTCTTGCGCTCTGTGCTTCAATGTCGGACACGTCAAGTGAAGTCCGAATAGCATCATCTGCAGAAAACAAGCTGCAAGGTCTACAGCACACCGGGGCCTTCTTTGCCACCGCGAATCTTCGAATTTCTATCCATCTGAAATATCGACCAGTCTTGCCAGTCGGTGGGCGGCAAAAGAGGCAGAAGAGTGGCAGCCGCCAGGCGGGAGCGTGCGAAGGCACGTAGTAATAAGCGCATACGAGCTGCATGCATGCATATCAAACGACGATGGGACCACCTGCCGGGCTTGTCTGCGAAGCCACCCCTCCTCTGCCCTCCCTCGGGATTGCTCGAATGGCTCGAGGGGCTCCTCTCCTCCTTCTTCTGCTGGTTCGAGCCCATTCTCGGTTCGGCGACCCCATCACCTCTGCAACATACGATGCCAACCCTGCCAACGTCGTCCAAGAATGAGAGCCCCGTGCAGTCCGTACCAGACCGACCTGACTGTTATTATAGTCGTACTCCGTAGAAAACCACCAATTTTCTGCCATTTTCTGGTAAGAGGGGAAAAGCAGGAGCCACGACCATAAAATGCCAAAGATACCAAGATACCTTATGTGACCCCGGTTTGGAGATAAGGAACTGGGAGCAGCGCGTACATATGAAGTGAAAAAAGATTGCTCGCGATATGGGCACGACGCGGCGCAGATGCTGTCAGCAGTAATCAATCGCATACCGTGCCACTCCGAGGTCCTACCGTACGGTGACAGGGAGTTGGGAGCTTTGGTCAGCAGCACTTGCTGATTGGGTTTTCAAGATCCAGTCGATGGGTTCCCGCAACCGTCGAAAAAATGACGTCGTGCTGGCTCGATGTCGGATCTCAACCGCCGACCACGACTGGCCCATCAATGGGCCCATCACTGGGCGCTGGCCCATGCGCCTCTTCACTCCTGGCCCCTGCCTTCGCCTAGACGGCCTAGCCCATCTACTGTGGTCGGGTTGTACCAGTCAGTGCCCCGTCGCCGCCGCCGCCGCCGGCCCACTCGCGCATTATCTCCATGCACTTACTGCTCTCCGCGATATTGGGGGATAGGTGGACAACGGGCGATGGCTTCAATTCCTCTTAGCCCTCCCTCTCCGAACCCTCTTTGCCTCTCCCGCAGTACTATAAGACTATCGACCCCTCGATGCGGATGCACGCAACGCGAGGCAATGCACGCCAACCTGCACCGGCATGCACCAGTCTGCGCCGGCATGGGCCAGTCCCGTACAGCTGTATACCCACGAGCCTATGGAATGAAGCAGTACAAGTATCAGTATCCATCCAGTCGTTTCCCTCCGTACCTAAAGCAGTCCGAGATGCTCCAACATGCACTGTCATCAAGTCGCCGAGCACCCTGTCTACCTGTCCCGTCAAGCCTGTCCAGTCGAGTAAGTTGGTACTTTAGTTAGTTCCGGCGGGCAGGCTCGCGATACTATCAATTGACCAACCATCCCTCCCTCCTCCATATTCGCCACACAATGAGCGAACCGCCTCGTCAGAGTTGCCCGAAACGTCGGAAATAGGATTGCATATTCACGGCTACGGACAGACAGATAGGCGAGGCCGTCCCGCTTCAAGCTGCCGCCGGTAAGCCGATTCATCCCGGCCGGCCCACGAGAAGTCTCATCCACTTGTCACACTCACGTCCACTTCACGCATTCAACTGTGACGGTCAGCTCAAAAGCGTCTCCAGTCCCCCCATCGCCATGCTCTCTGCCCCGCGTGTTTGTG
>JAJJKE010000158.1:0-36962 GCA_022376655.1 Xylariomycetidae sp. FL0641 | reverse complement strand
TAAAAAATAACGTTATAAAAGTTATTAATATTAAATAAAAAATACTTCTTAACAAATAACCCTTTTTTTAAACGTCCTGCTTTTTAATTTTTTAAAAAAGTTATTTAATTAGATTTGCCTCTTTTTATAACAAAGCAGTAACGCTTAACTTTTCGATATTAATAATTTAAATAAATTACGACTTTTTAACGCTAATTTAAGCACTTTTAAAGAAATGCTATAAATAAAATTACCTTTATTAAATTATATTTAAAATCGGTTTATACCGGCTTATCTCTTATTAATATAAGCCTTTTTATTAGTTTAAAACGTTTACGTTATTTAAATATTTAAAATATTAAAAGTCCTTTGTTTTAATCGCATTTCGTAAGCGATATTAATCTAAAAAATCTTATTATTAATAAAATTTTAGCCCGGTTTTAACACTATTTTATATTTAATATTAGTAATGGCCCTTTTTAACCTGGTTAATTGATTACTTTAACTAGTCGTCTTTCTTTGGGGGTATTAATAGCTTTGTTTTTATAGTAATAAAACCGTTCTCCTTTTTAATAAAATCGTTTTATTCCTTAGTAAACTAAAAAGCCCTAGCTACGCTAATTAAGCCGCCGTTTTAGTGGCAAAAGTGATTAAATAAACTTTCGTAATAAAGCTATAAAGTTCCTAAACGCTTTTAAAAGTAATAAAAAGATAGCTAGATTTTATGTAAATAATTTAAACCTTAATAATTTAAACTTAAAAAACATATAAACTCTTAATAGTTATAACGAGTTTTTTTACGATAACGATAATAAATAAATTAAATTAAACGCTTTCCTTAATAATAATCTCGAGGCAACCCCGTTTTTTAATAATGACGAAAGTCTTTTGAAAATGTACTTTAAACGCCTTGCCCGAGGCCGTGCTAGTTATTATTAAACGGTAGTAAACTAGCGTATTTAATAATATAAATTAAGAAAAAAATTTATAATATAGTAAGTAACTTTATTTTTATTAATTAAGAATAAATATTAATTAAGTATTATAGCTATAATAAGTAAAATATTAGGTGTATTATATAGCTATTTTATGGCTATTTTATAGCCCTTGAAAGTTTAATGCACCTTTAAGGCTTTTAGCACTGCGCGAAATATACTTTAATAACGAGCCCGGAATTTTTATAATTAAATAAATCGCGATTATTTTTTTTAAAAAGGATAAAAGATATATAGTTTTTAGTGCTATAGTTATTATTTAAATAATTTTTAATAATAAAGTGTAAATGTTTTTTTACTATAGTTTATAGCCGGTTTGTTTTAGTAATATTTGGTCCCCGTTTTAGTAGATGGTAGTGCTTATAGCCACCCTAAACCTATTAAAAAGGTAGCACTAGATTAATTTTATACCCTATACTTAAAATTATTATAATTTAATACCTTTAAGTCCATAAGCTTTAAAAAATTTATAAGCCTTAAGATTACTTTAACTTTGCCCATACTTATTTAAGGCTAACAAGCCTTACCGCCCCCCACCATTTCCCGCTACAGTACTTAGCCCCACTTACACCGCCCAAGCCACAACCACCCCAAGCTGGACTGGACCGGGCCCCGGGGCCTCCAGGTCCCTGGGCTGCATTGACCCCCACCACCTGGCCGAAAGTAGGTGTGCACCTATCGACCAAAGCGCAAGCCACAAGCAATGCGGGAACTGGACAGCATCTCCAACCTCACCTCCAGTGCACCTCATCCGCTACCTATGGTAGACCTGACCTGGCACGGCTGCAGATGAATACGTACCTCACGATATCTGGTGCATCCTTCAGTCACCATACTCTCTAATTACGGTGTAGATCCCAGGCCGCCCGTCCATTGACTCCTCGCCGTCCGCCGTGGGCCGTGGTAGCTCACAAGCCTGCTGCTCGGTGTCGTGTCCTACATCCGTACCTCTTTCATCTGGCACACATCACGCTCACCTTGCCCGGCTCTACGTAGCTGTGGCCATAGAGGCAGCGCTGAGAGCGCCGGGCCACCGCCACCATGAAGTTCTTCATCGACGATCTCCCCGTCCTCTTCCCTTACCCTCGCATATACCCTGAACAGTATGCATACATGTGCGACCTGAAGCGGACCCTCGATGCGGGCGGTCACTGTGTCCTGGAGATGCCTTCGGGCACTGGCAAGACCGTATCCCTGCTCTCGCTCATCGTTGCCTACCAGCAGCATTACCCCGAGCACCGGAAGCTCATCTACTGCTCCCGTACTATGTCCGAGATCGAGAAGGCCCTGGCTGAGCTGAAGGCCCTCATCAAGTTCCGCGCCGACGAGCTGGGCCATGCCGAAGACTTCCGCGGCTTGGGCTTGACCAGCCGCAAGAATCTTTGTCTCCATCCCTCCGTCAAGCGTGAGAAGAGCGGTGCCGTCGTGGACGCCCGCTGCCGTAGCTTGACCGCCGGCTTCGTCAAGGAGAAGAAGGAGAAGGGGGAAAATGTTGACGTCTGCATCTACCACGACAACCTAGATCTGCTTGAACCTCACAATCTCATCCCCAACGGAGTCTGGACCCTCGATGGCCTTTTACGCTATGGAGAACAGCATAAGCAATGCCCTTACTTCACCTCCAGGAGGATGGTAAGTCCCACTCCAGCCCCCCCATGAGTCCGCCAGAACACGCCTGTCTGGGCAGTGGAGAGCTGCGAGCTTATTGTTCGGGTGGTCTAGATGCAATACTGCAACGTCATCATCTATTCGTACCACTACCTCCTCGATCCCAAGATCGCGGAGCGGGTATCCAAAGAGTTCTCCAAGGACTGTATCGTAGTCTTCGACGAGGCACATAACATCGACAATGTCTGCATTGAATCCCTCAGCACCGACATCACCGACGACTCTTTGCGGAAAGCGACCAGGGGAGCTCAGAATCTCGAGCGTAAGATCACCGACATGAAAGAAACTGACCGGGAACAGCTCGAGAACGAGTACCAGAAACTAGTCGAAGGACTGCGTGATGCCGACGAGGCTCGCCAGGAAGACACCTTCATGTCAAACCCGGCTCTGCCAGATGACTTACTCAAGGAAGCGGTTCCCGGCAACATTCGCAGAGCAGAACACTTCACGGCCTTCTTAAAACGGTTCATCGAGTACCTGAAGACCCGTATGAAAGTTCGCCAGGTCATCTCGGAAACACCGCCGTCCTTCCTAGCCCATCTGAAGGAGCACACCTTCATCGAGAAGAAACCGCTCCGGTTCTGTGCCGAGAGGCTGTCTTCGCTCGTGAGAACGCTAGAGCTGACAAACATAGAAGACTATCAACCGCTCCAGGAGGTTGCCACGTTCGCCACGCTAGTAGCAACCTACGAGAAAGGCTTTCTTCTAATCCTCGAGCCTTTCGAGTCCGACACGGCCGAAGTACCCAACCCGGTTCTTCACTTCACTTGCCTAGATGCAGCTATAGCTATCAAGCCAGTCTTTGACAGATTCAGTTCTGTCATCATCACATCCGGCACTATATCGCCGCTGGAGATGTATCCGAAAATGCTGGGCTTCTCTACCGTCGTGCAAGAATCCTACACCATGACGTTGGCAAGACGATCTTTCCTGCCCATGATCGTGACACGGGGTAGCGACCAAGCCCCCGTATCTACCAGCTTCCAAGTCAGGAACGAGCCAAGCGTGGTTCGGAACTACGGCAACCTCCTGACCGAGTTTGCCAGAGTCACGCCAGACGGCATGGTCGTGTTCTTCCCATCCTATCTCTACATGGAATCCATCATCAGTATGTGGCAAGGCATGGGTATTCTTGACGAAGTCTGGAAATACAAACTCATCCTCGTCGAAACACCCGATGCGCAGGAGACCTCGCTAGCACTGGAGACGTATCGTACAGCCTGCTGCAACGGCCGAGGCGCCGTGCTCTTGTGCGTCGCCCGAGGCAAAGTCTCAGAAGGCATTGATTTTGATCACCAATACGGGCGGACGGTGCTGTGCATCGGTGTACCGTTCCAATACACGGAATCACGCATTCTCAAGGCCAGGCTCGAGTTTCTCCGCGAAACTTACCGTATCCGGGAGAACGATTTCCTGTCTTTCGACGCGATGCGGCATGCTGCACAGTGCCTGGGTCGCGTGCTTCGCGGCAAAGACGACTACGGAATCATGGTATTAGCCGACCGCCGGTTCCAGAAGAAGCGAATGCAGCTGCCGAAATGGATCAACCAGGCCATGGACGAGGTCAACGGTAACCTTAGCACGGACATGTCGGTCATCACCGCCAAGCGCTTCCTGAGGGATATGGCGCGGCCATTCAAATCCAAAGACCAAGAAGGCATCAGCATGTGGAGTATAGAGGACCTGAAGGAGCACCAGAAGAAAGTGGACGAGGAAAGAATCAAGGAGCTTCAAGCTGATGACACGATGGAAGCCCTACGCAGAGTCCAGGCCCAACAGACTTTCGACGACGAGTACGACATGGATGACGATGATCTCGATGAGGGCATGATGGAACTAGACGGCGCTTGATCTTCGGATTTGTGCACCGGTCAAGAGAATTCACAGACTGTGAGTTCATTGATCGAATGCTTGCGAGTCTAATGCTACGTACGACCGGTACCAATATGCAGAGCCATCGCAATGAAAACTTCTGGCCAGCGCAGTGTGCCATGTTCCCAGGAACCGAGATCTCACTGTGTAGACTTGGCCAGGTTCCAGAACGAGTCCATCTTGGACCGAGCCAGGATATCTCTGGCTTCGGCATCCGTCTCGCAGACTCGGGACTTCAGGGCCCGGAAAGCATGCGTCTTCACCTCACCTTCGAACAGTAGCTGGCATTTGTTGAGCGCCAGGTCCTTGAGATCACCCTTCTCGTCCTCATTCTGCAAGAAGTCTTTCAGGTTGCTGTCCTTGCCATCCCTATCTTTGGGCGGCACGTTCTTCGTCCAGTCGATGCGGTTGAGCATCAGTCTCTTGTAGTGGGATATTCCATACTCGCCTCCCTCCACGATTACCAGGTTTTGCTTCGGGTGCATGATGACCAAGCCCGTAAGACCATACTGCTCTGCATTTTTGTTGATCTTGAAACGGTGCTGCCCGTTCGCCAGACTGTTTACCTTGAAGACCAGCATGTGTATACCTTTCGCCGCGTCTTGCTCCTGGTTTCGCGCCAGCTTCTCGTGTCGCTGTTCTTTCGTGAGCTTCCGTTCTTCGTTCATCTGAACGTGCTTGGAGTGGCGCTCGGCAATCTCGCGATTCACACGGGCCTCGACAGCTGTCGGGTCCTTCACTGCCTCCTCGCCAAGAACACGCATCAAGTTGCCCTTCTTCACTTTGGGCGGAGGTGCCGGTATCAAACCCACTAGGAGAGTTGCCTGTCAGTATCCAGGATGTCAAGCGTACGTGGCAGGCAGTGGACAGGGAATATCGGCCGGGAAAGGAAGAAACTGCAACAGATGCTTACATCTAATCTGGGCCTGCGTCTCTTTCAGATCCGCCATTCGCCGCTGTCGACGTAGCTTCGCCTGCTCGGTTGAGGTAAGGTACATTGGTTTCGGCGGAGGTTTGTTCTGCTCTTGTGGTGGTTCGATGGGCACAGGGTGTTGCACATAGCTCGTAACAATGGTGTCCTCGGTGTCGATCTTCAGCGCCTGGGGATTTTCGATGTCGTCGTACGTCTTGCCGTCCACAAGTGCCTCGTCCCACCACTCGATATCAGGCGGCGCCTCGACCAGATAGTTCTTTTCCACATCGATGTCCTCGTCTATTCCAGCCTTCCGCGTCTGTGCGGCGATCTTCTTCTTCAAAGCCTCGAGGGCCGCTTGGCGGCGGAGCGCATTGGCCTGCTGGATATACTTGCCCTTCTGGTTGAATACGAGATGTCGGGACTGTCGTGGCTTCGTAGTCGGGGCGCTGAGGTTGGCGTCGTAGTACGGGTTACTTTTGATCTCGTCCTGGGACGGACCAGAAAGGTCGAGAGACTTGTGTTTCGATGAGTCCCCACGGGCACGTGAACCGGAAGCAGAGGGTGTTCTCGAATCGGCTGCTTTGCTAGACGGTTTCCATTGTCCGATGTCTTCGAGAGCAGGGTGGAGACCAACGTTCAACCCTCCCTTGGCCTTGCTGGTGCCAATAGCAGCAGACACACGAGCCTTCAGGGCGGCGAGCTTCGCAGCTTTGTCGACGGCGGACTCTGGCTTCTGGACTCGGCTCGCGGCATCATTGCGCGGACCTAGACCAGGGGACCCATGGCGGTCCATTTCGGCGATAGGATCAGATAGAACCCAGGGCAGGTTTCGTCACCAACTCGCGATCGGCAGGTTGGGCGCCGGGTCGGGAAAAAGGTGAATGGGATGCTGTGCGCGAAGAAAGCTGTAGTAGGACTACAGGTGTCGTGCTTCCGCAATACCGTTGTCAAGTGCGTGGGCTGTATGCTGGAGAGCTTCGGGTTGGAATGACGGCGACGTTCTGGGGTTGGCGAGGTTGCGCGTAGGCACACAGGATGGGGGATGAACTGTGGTTGCGCATTGCGCGCAGTGTAACAGCAAAGAGGATCTGGGGATGCGTCGAGTGCCGGCTTGCGAGTACCCGCATACATGTAGACGTGTCGGTGCATATCAGGGCTATGCAAGTATCGAGCTTCGCACCCGGCGGCGCGGGCTGCCACTGTTCACCGCCAAAAAGTCCAGAGTCAAGTTTCTGCCGTTCGGCTCCACCTAAAATTCCTCGTCCACGGCCTCTCCAGAGCCTCCACGAGCGTCTCGCCTACTTTCGAGTACAACTTGCCTATCCTCCTCAGTGACCGGGATGAGTGGCAGCAAGGTGCCTTCACGCTTGCCAACCTAGAACTCTCTTGCGCCGCTCCGCCGCGGCCAAATCCGCCGCCATGAACATTTCCCAGCCGATATCCTCCGCTGTCGACAGCGTCGACTTCGATTTCCTCACCCCGGCCGAGATCAAGGCAATCTCGGTCAAGAAGATCGAAAACCCGACCACTTTTGACAGTCTATTGAACCCCATCCCGGGCGGTCTCTACGATCCCGCTTTGGGTGCTTGGGGTGATTGTGTGTACGTGGATTTCCCGCCTCGACCGCACTTTGCGCTGACGTGCTTTGTAGCTGCACAACATGCAATCTAGCTCAGCCTAACTGCCCTGGCCATGTTGGCCATATCGAGCTCCCCGTTCCCGTCTATCACCCTGTCTTTATGGATCAGATCCTGCGCCTTCTTCGTGCCCAATGCCAGTATTGCTTCCGCTTCCGCATGAGGAGGGCAGACATCAACCTTCTTGTGTGCAAGCTTCGTCTTCTCCAGTTCGGCCTGATCGACGCCGCGAACCAGCTCGACGACATCACCGCCGATACCACCGATATTCCGGTCGACGAGGAAAACATGTCAGAGGGAGAAGAGAACTCTTCCATCGACAAAGTCATTCGCATGCGGAATACCTTTACCGAACGAGCCCTTAGAAAACACCGAGTGTGTGCGGCCGATATTCGCAAGGGGAAGCACGAGGGTGCTGCCGAGGCCAGGCGCGATGTACTGAAGAACTTCATGAGGGATATGACTAAGGGGAGGTCCTGCGCCACTTGCAGCGCCATATCGCCCAGTTACAGGAAAGATCGCTTCGTCAAAATCTTTGAGAAGCCTCTGAGTCTCAAGGACCAAGCGAAAATGGCCCAAGGCAATCATAAAGCCAAGAACGCCCTGGCCCTAAGGCAGAAATCAAAGTCCGAGGCGGTCAAGAAGCCTCACTATGACTCGGATGAGGGGATAGCCGATATCGATATCCCCTCGAGTGACGGAGAGGCCGCTAATGCGGACGACGATGACGAGCCGAGCGACGAGGGTGACGGGGAGGAACTTGATGAGAATGGTGATGTCGTTATGACAGATGCCGCCACGAAGACTCCGAAGAAAAAGAAGGCCGAATCGCCAGCAAGCAAGCAGCGATACGTGAATTCAATGGAAGTGCAGGCCAAGCTGCAGCTCTTATTTGAGAAGGAGCAGGAAGTCATGGCTCTGATCTACAACTCAAGGCCGGTTGACAAAAAACTGCCTGCAGACAACTTTTTTCTCCAGACGATTCTCGTGCCGCCGAATAAATATCGGCCTGAGGCCAAGCAGGGCGACGGTGCCATCGCCGAGGCCCAACAGAACTCCCTTTACAAGCAAATTCTCAGCTCGTGTGCTCGCATTGCCCAGATTCATAAAGAACTTGCCCAAGGACCAGACCAGGAGTCGGGGCGAAGGCGGGAAATGTCCGAGATGCTCGAAGCTTGCGTCCAATTGCAGGACAGTGTCAACTCTCTGATAGACCGTGACAGGAACCCTATCCGCGGGGCTGCTGGGAAGAGGAACGAAGACGGTATCAAGCAGAAGCTTGAAAAGAAAGAAGGCTTGTTTCGGAAAAACATGATGGGCAAGCGTGTCAACTACGCAGCTCGTAGTGTCATCTCTCCCGATCCAAACATCGAGACAAGCGAGATTGGTGTACCTCCTGTTTTCGCGAAGAGGTTGACCTACCCGGAGCCGGTCACGAGTCACAATTTCCGGGAAATGCAACAGGCCGTCATCAACGGTGTCGACAAGTGGCCAGGTGCTGCAGCTATCGAGAACGAAAATGGTCAGGTCGTGAACCTGAAGAACAAGTCGGTGGAGGATCGAGTAGCGCTCGCCAATCAGCTACTTGCTCCCAGCAGTCACAACAACAGCAGCGCGAAAGGCAAGATGGTCCACCGTCACCTTGGAAATGGAGACGTGGTACTGATGAACCGACAACCGACACTTCACAAGCCCTCTATCATGGGCCACCGTGCTCGAGTCCTTCCCGGCGAGAAGACGATTCGCATGCACTATGCCAACTGCAACACCTACAATGCGGATTTCGACGGTGACGAGATGAACATGCACTTTCCCCAAAACGAATTGGCCAGAGCCGAGGCGCTCAAAATAGCCGATACCGATCATCAATACCTTTCAGCAACCGCAGGGAAACCATTACGTGGTCTGATCCAGGATCACATCTCCGTTTCGGTAGCTCTCTGTAGCAAGGATGCCTTCTTTGACAAGGGGTCTTATCACCAGCTCGTCTACAGTGCTCTGCGCCCTGAAAGTGGACATATTACCTCCGAGAGGCTCGAACTTGTCCCGCCAGCCGTGCTCAAACCAGCCAAGCGATGGACAGGTAAACAAGTCATCACGACCATTCTGAAGAACATCCGCCCGGCTGGTTGTGGTGAACTTTATTTGACCGGCAAAACGTCGATCAAGGACAAACCCTGGGGTTGTTTTACTGAGGAGGGTGACGTGCTTATCAACAACGGCGAGTTCATTAACGGTATCCTGGACAAGTCCCAGCTTGGTCCCAGTGCCGGCGGCTTCATTCACTCGATACACGAGATTTGGGGTCCGGAGGCTGCTGCGAAGTTGCTCAGTTGCATGGGCCGGCTTCTTACCAGATTCCTCAACATGCGCGCGTTTACTTGTGGTATGGACGATCTACTACTGACGCCTGAGGGTGAAAGGAGAAGGAAGGAAGAATTGCGGAATGCGGCCCATGTCGGTCTCGACGTTGCCGCGAAACATGTCAGCCTGGATGATCGGCCTGAGATCACGAGTACGGATCCCCTTCTACTGGAACGATTGGAAGAGGTGATGCGCGACGACAGCAAACAGGAAGGTCTCGATCGCATGATGAACCAGGCCGCTCAACAGGTGTCCACGGGTGTCACCATGGCCTGCTTGCCGGCTGGTCTTCAAAAGCAGTTCCCGAAGAACCAGATGCAGTCGATGACGATATCCGGTGCCAAGGGAAGCCCTGTCAACGCCAACTTGATTTCATGCAACCTTGGTCAGCAAGTTCTTGAGGGTAGGAGAGTACCATTGATGGTCAGCGGAAAATCACTGCCATGCTTCCGTCCCTTCGAGTCGAACGTACGCGCGGGTGGCTACATCGTCAATCGTTTCTTGACGGGCATTCGTCCTCAGGAGTACTATTTCCATCACATGGCTGGCCGTGAAGGTCTGATCGACACAGCTGTCAAAACCTCCCGATCCGGTTATCTCCAGCGGTGTCTGATCAAAGGCATGGAAGGCCTCAGAGTCTCCTACGACACCTCAGTGCGGGATTCTGACGGATCGATGGTGCAATTCCTGTACGGTGAAGATGGCTTGGATATCACGAAACAGAAGTACCTTAATGACTTCAGTTTTGTGCTTCGCAACCAAACGTCCCAGGTCCACCAGCTGGGCATCGCCGAGAGAGGATGGGACCAGGACATTTACGAGTCCAAGGATTTTGCACAGAAGTACCTAAAGAAGGCGATCAAGCAGGCCAAGTCGAACGATGCCAGAGGACTGGATCCGATCCAGACGGAACTCAACCCCAATCGTCACGCATTCGCCACGTCGGAACGTTTCTACGAGGCGGTAAGCGACTACGTCAAGAAGAACAAAGATAACCTGATCAAGGAGAAGGGTGACAAGAGCGACAAGAAGTCGCCCGTCGTGCTGGTGCCCCGGAAGTATGCGGAGAAAATATTCCACTCCAAGTATCTGAGCTCGCTGGTAGAACCCGGCGAGGCAGTGGGTATCGTGGCAGGACAGTCAGTCGGTGAGCCCTCTACTCAGATGACGCTCAACACCTTCCACTTGGCAGGTCACTCGGCGAAGAACGTGACACTCGGTATTCCTCGACTACGAGAAATCCTGATGACGGCCAGTGACCACATCTCCACACCATCGATGACCCTACTTCTCAACGAGGAACTGTCCGAGGCTGAGGGAGAGACGTTCGCCAAGGCAATCAGTATCCTCCCACTATCGCACGTGATGGACAAAATCACAGTCCAAGAGCGAGTGGGCAAAGGTGTCGGGCACCGACTGGCCAAGATGTTCGACGTCCGACTCGAGTTCTTCCCGTCTGAAGAGTACTCGAAGACGTACGCGATCAGCACGTCGGATGTGCTGGAGACAGTGGAGATGAAGCTGCTACCGCTGCTAGAGAGGCTCGTCAAGAAGGAGATCAAGGCCAAGCTGGAGAAGGAGGGTGCAGCGGTCCCCGAGGTTGGTGTCAAATCTGGGGTGGTAGAGATGGCGGCCAACGTCGACTCCGTGATGCGAGATGACGAGGACGAGGACGACGAGGACGGGGACGACGATGCTACCAACGCAAAGCAAAGGGCCAACCGCGCGCAAGCGGTCTCGTACGGTGCCAACGATGACGAGGACGACGAGATCCAGAAGCGGCTGGAACGGGAGGCGTCGCCGGAAGATGAAGAGGAACCGGAGGATGAAGGGTTCGGGGGCAGCCCGACGGGGTCGAGTGAGGATGAGGAGGAGGATGATGAGGGGTCTGGCAAGAAGCGGAGCAAAGACAGCAACCGTAGCCGCGAGGCGCGGGTGAAGGAGAGAACGCCGACGGTGTCCCGGTTCGAGTGCGACGAGGCCGAGGGCAACTGGGCCGACTTCACGCTCGAGTACGATTCGAACACGCCCAAGGTGCTCATGCTGAGCGTGGTGCAGGAGGCGGTGAAGAAGTCGCTGGTGCAGCAGATCCCCGGGATCAAGTCGTGCACGTTCGTGGCCAGGGACAAGGTGCAAGACATCACGACGGGCGAGGAGGTGGAGCAGGCGGTGGTGCACACAGACGGAGTCAATCTCCAAGCGATGCAGAAGTACGGCGACTTCATCAACCCCAACCGGATCCAGACCAACGACATTGCGGCGGTGCTGCGGACTTACGGAGTCGAGGCGGCACGGCGCAACATCATCCTCGAACTGAGCCGGGTCTTCGGCGGTCACGGCATCAGCGTGGACAACCGTCACCTGAACCTGATCGGCGACTACATGACGCGCAACGGCAGCTTCTGCCCCTTCAACCGCAACGGACTGAAGGGCAATGTCAGCCCCTTCACCAAGATGAGTTTCGAGACGACGCTGTCGTTCCTGAAGGACGCGGTCCTGGACGGTGATTGGGACGACTTGACGACGCCGAGCAGCCGGATCGTCATGGGCCGGCTAGGGAAGATCGGCACGGGCGCGTTCGACGTGCTCACTCGGGCGCATGCGAAGAACGGGAAGAACCATCTCAGCTGAGGCGGATTTGGGAGATAGGGTAGAGAGGAGGGACAGTGTGCTTGGGCGTTGCCGGCGCATGGCTTGGTCTCTGGAATTCTGAATCTGCTTTGCATCGCATGTATATATCTATCTGTTTGTCTGTCTGTCTGTCTGTCTGTCTGCCCGTGTGTGTGTGTGTGTGTGTGTGTGTGTGTGTGCATACTGAAGGATACCAAACCAGTATTTCTATATGATGGCAGTCGAATGTTGAACTGAGCTACTATTATGATGATCCGTGATATCGAAGGTGGTGGATGACGCTCGGAGGCGAGATGGCAGCGGGATGCGGAGATACCGAGGTTACTTGCCGTAGGTAGGTAAGTACCTCTAGGTAAGTGGGAAAGCGGGAATAGCGTAACTTAGGTACCTAGACATCCCAACCCGTAGATCAGTACTGACCTTACCCATTCGATTTGCTTCATCGCAGCAGCATACCCTCTGGAGTTTACGATCGATACTGGTCAGACATCATGACACCGGCCAAGATCACGCTTTTCGTCGACGTGGTCAGCCCGTTCGCATACGAGGCCTACCACATCTTGCGCGTACGTGGACCCTTCCCAGTGTATAAGTACCTTACCGGTATGCCCAAGATTGACCGACCGCAGCACGACCCCGTCTTCCGCGATGTGCAGGTCACCTACGTGCCCATCTTCCTGGGCGGGCTGATGAAGATGGTGAGTTCTTTCTCCCTCCTCCTCCTCCTCCTCCTCCTTCCTCTCTACTTCCGAGGGCCACCAGCTAAACAGAGGGCAGTGCGGCAACACGGCGCCGATGCGAATCAAGAGTTTGTTTTGTTTCTTCCTCTCTGTCTTCTTCGTATCCCCCTCTCTCCATCGCTTGCTTGCTTGCTTGCTTGCTTGCTTGCTTGCTTGCTTGCTTACCCATCTCGCCGACGAACCAGACAAAGACCGCTGGATCAACCGCGAGCGCGTGCGCTGGGCGTCGATCTTCGGGATCCCGATGGCGGCCGCGATGCCGCCTGACTTCCCGCCCAACACGGTGCGGCTGATGCGGGCGCTGAGCTGCGCGCCCTCGCCGGATCACCTGCCGCGCGCCCTCGACGCCCTGTACGCCGCCTTCTGGGTGCGCCATGCCGACGTCGCCGCCCCCGACGTCTTCGCCGCTATCCTGCGCGAGGTCTGGGGCGAGGCGGCAACCGAGACCGGTGCGCATTTCCACTCACACACACTTGTGAGGTACTTACCCAACGTACCCTGACCCGACTGACATGCGAAAACCTTACCTACGAACAGCCCTGGCCGAAGCCCCAACCCGCGGCAAGACCACCCTCGCCGCCAACACCGACGCGGCCTTCGCGGCGGGCGCCTTCGGCCTGCCCTGGCTGGCGTGCACCAACCCCCGCGGCGAGACCGAGGCGTTCTGGGGCGTCGACCACCTGGGCCAGGTGCTGCAGTTCCTGGGCTTGGAGAGGCCGGGCGCGCGCGGGTGGCGGGCCGTGTTGTAGCATCATGAACATGATCAGATGATCAGTTATATAGAAGGGTAGCCTCGATACGGGGAACCTGTCAATCAACAAATACATGGAACTCATGGGGCTGCGTGTGTATGGCGTGTCGCGATACAACCTTAGCTATCCCGGTCGAAGGGTTCGACGGTGCTGTGCGACAATCACGTCGCATTCCCTAAGGCGGCTGGTAGTCTTCCGTCCCAACCTACCTACTTCAGTACCTACCTACCTAGTACCTAAGGTAGATAGTGCAGGGAGACGAGGGCAACGTGGGATGGAGACCACTACACGTCGGCGATCTGAGGCCGGTTCCACACCCGCGTGTAGCAGTGTTTACCAGCGACGCGCCAATCATACAGTCGGGAGTCGGGCCTTGTCGGTCGCATTGTCCGAGCAATAAGTTGGGTCAAGTCGAGTCACCAGTGGCAAGTAGAGACAAGTCACGAGAGGCAGTATTCATCGAGAGCATGGTGTGTTTGTTCAGATGTTCAGATTCCCTTTGTTCAGTATCGCAGTGCACGAGGGCTACTGCCTATCACTGATGTACAACCATGCCAGTGCAAAGATCAACGCAATCGTAACGCCGTGATTACCCTTCCCTGTAAAACCGAAGAATCGTCAAAGCCGTCCCAGTGTCGTCAGTGTGCCCATCCTCCACGAAGGGTCCTCATCGTTGTGGGCGAAGAGAAGAGCCGGGGCGAGGATAGTCTAGTTGCGCTCGCCACGGAGGCGGCGGGCCAGCTGGATGTCCTTCGACTGGATGGTGACACGCTTGGCGTGGATGGCGCACAGGTTGGTGTCCTCGAAGAGGGAGACGAGGTAAGACTCGACCGACTCCTGGAGGGCGCCGATGGCCGACGACTGGAAGCGGAGGTCGGACTTGAAGTCCTGGGCGATCTCACGGACCTGTGCGAGGCAGTCGGGTTAGCACGAGGGCGACGGTGAAGGTGAGTGTGGTGAAGCCAACATACCAGACGCTGGAAGGGCAGCTTGCGGATCAGGAGCTCAGTCGACTTCTGGTAGCGACGAATCTCACGGAGAGCGACGGTACCGGGCTTGTAGCGGTGAGGCTTCTTGACACCTCCGGTGGACGGGGCGCTCTTGCGGGCGGCCTTGGAGGCGAGCTGCTTGCGGGGGGCCTTGCCACCAGTGGACTTACGGGCGGTCTGCTTGGTGCGGGCCATAGCGAAGGATGTTGTGTGGAAAGATGAAGATGGTTGGTGATGGATGGGGGTGGTTGCGTTGATGGAAAGCAAGTCGAAGAGACTTGATGGATGGGTGAGGAGAGTGGGTGTGGTTGTAGATGGTGGATGTAGATGGGAGGGTTTGGGGGAGTGGGGGATGGCTTAAATATGTGAGAAGGGCAGCGGCCTGGGGGGGGACTGCTGATTGCTGATTGTGTCGCTGGGGCAGGCGCGTGTGCTAGATCAGAGTGGGTGGCCCCTGCGTTCTGGGAATCAGCAATTAAAGGCTTTTGTTCTTGGGTTTTTACGGGCGCAGACAGGGGTGTGGTTTGGCTGCTTTGGGGCCCTCTAGTCAGGTCTGCCTTTAGGTGGGATTTTCGAGCCTGCAGCGCGTTGCGTCGGCTATGCTAATTTCTGATTGGGTGCAGCCCTCCTCACCCGCGCCGCTGGGGCCCTTTCCGAATCGGGATGGTTTAGCACTTTACCTCCAAGCCTTAATCAACAACAGGCTGGCTCTGATCTGGGCCAACGCCGCCTGATTGGCTGTCTGGCTGCCTTCCCGACGCTCTGCCTAGGTATTGCCAGATTGGGAAGCATTCAAGATGGCATATTGCATGCCTAGAGTACCGTGTTGGGTGCCGAAGGAAACGCCCAGTACCAGAACCTGTCTGTTGCTCTCGTCATTTAGAGGATACCTACCTAGGTAGGTAGGGAGAATAAGTCCACCAGCTGATTACAATGGTCTTCTATTTGATCACCACGCATGGGTACGGTGTTGAGCTTATCCAAGTTGGCTTTCTGACTGCGATGTCCTGCCTGCCATGTCTTTATCTGCGCATGTACAGGTACCCAAGAAGAAGAAGAAGAAGAAGAGGTTGAGGAGAAGTACAAGCGTGATCCATCCACTACGAAGTAAGGTTACCTACCAAGGTACATGAGGTATCACTGTGCTGGGCAGATGAGGATATCCAAGCCGGGGAGTACCCGTCAGCCGGCCACCAATGCCGTCATGGTCATGGGCGTGTGCGGCAGTGCCGTCCGGGGAGACGTACGGGGAGGAAAGAGATCGATAAGGCAGGATCAAAATAGTAATCCCAACGTCCAGGCAACTAGCAGACATGGGGAAGACGACTCTAGGCACGGCACGCATGAGCTACCTACAGTAAACGTCTAGTGGGTCTGACAAGCAGCATGGACGAAATACTATTGGCCTAAATGATATGACTGGGAAGAAACGTGGGCAGGAGGTGAGGATGGAAGCGAAATGCCATCTGAAACGCAGCCGTGATCTGCTATGAATCTGTGATGTGCTGTGCGCCGATGCGGTGCTGTGGTGCTGTGGTGCCGTGGCGCTGGCATCCACGCTGCAGTGCCGGGCCAAGGCACCAACCGCCGCCGTTTGTGGATTGCCGGATCAGAGGAAAGTGGGAGAATGGCAAATTGATGATTGGCCCAGTGCCGGCAGCCCTTGCGAGTCTATGCAGCCAGACAGGCCAGATGGGGACTAGCGAGGGATCTTGGGGATTCGGCTGGCAGCTGCGAGGCCTGGCGGCCTGGCTGCCTGGCCTGGGTAGTCTGGCTGCAGCGGTGCTGTGACCGCCCCGCGCGCCCCGGAGGCTGGCCGGAGCGTGCGACGCCAGGCACCCACTCGAGCCACTCTGATCTGCTGTGGTATGTTCGGGAAATGCAAGGCTTGATTTTTGATTGGCCGGTTTTCCCAGCGCGGGCCTGATCCGGCTGGCCTGGCCGTCGCCCGTCTGATCTGATTGCAGCCCGCCGCCGCATCCCGTGCCCCCCCTACAACACTACTTAAGCCTTCCTCCCCTTCCCCACGCTTGCCTTTGCATCTCCATTACACCATTGTCAACACCATACCACCGCCTCACCGTGTCACTCCTGCAACCTCATCCACTTCCGCAACCAACACCCACACAACACTTCCACCCCCACCTCTATCAACATGACTGGACGTAAGTAACCCCTCCATCCCTCACCGGCATCGTGACATCGCGACGCGTCTTTCCTCGAGCCGACTAACGCGTCTTCCCAACTCCAGGCGGCAAGGGCGGCAAGGGTCTTGGCAAGGGCGGCGCCAAGCGTCACCGCAAGATTCTTCGTGACAACATCCAGGGTATCACCAAGCCCGCTATCCGACGTCTCGCTCGTCGTGGTGGTGTCAAGCGTATCTCGGCCAGTAAGTCTCTTACCTCGCTTCCACTACTTGTCTGCAGCGTCTGACCTGGCTTCCCCCCTCCAGTGATCTACGAGGAGACCCGTGGTGTCCTCAAGTCCTTCCTCGAGGGTGTCATCCGCGACGCCGTCACCTACACCGAGCACGCCAAGCGCAAGACCGTCACCTCCCTCGACGTCGTCTACGCCCTCAAGCGCCAAGGCCGCACCCTCTACGGTTTCGGTGGTTAAGTGTAGGACGAGCAAAGGAGGGAGAATGGTTCATGTCTGTTACGAAAGCATTTTCGCGCTGGTTGTTGGCCATACCACATATACCACCACACACGATAGCGCATCGCCTTGGTGGTTGGGGCTGGCACACTCGGTCATGATGATCACGGGTTTGGGTTCTTGCTTGTTTTTCGAGGTGTTCAACTGTACCATAAGGGAAATAGGGGTCTGCTGCATGGCACGCACAACTTGTCTGTCCATTTGAGGCATAATCGATCCGGAAAGGACGTTTGAGAACAACCCACTACGGTCCTGCTGCTCCCGTGCTCATGCTCGTGATACTACTATCTGCCTCGTACTGCGCGTACATACCGCTGTCTTCGCCCACGCGTCCACTTAAGCGTATTTGATAGTCTCGCGTGCCGGCGCGTGTCATTCCAGGGCGCGTCTAGGTGGGACTAGGATGTGACTCCCCTCCGCCTAAACATCAGCCGGTTGACGGCGTTGTGCAGCTCTTCTGCCTAAACTTAATCCTGCTCGGCATCAACTTCGTACTGACCCCAATCACGCAATGGGTGGGTGAGCTTATCCCATGACCTGGGATGCGTCACGCTTGAGCAGCAATCTGCTCGCGGGCCTTGATGCGCGTCTCTGCCTTGTCCATGTGACTCACGCGGTGACTGCTGCCTGGAAAACCCCATCCTCAACTGTCCAACGTTGGTATGCCGCTGTCGATTATACATCATCCAGTATTGCGAGGTAGTCGTACGTTGTGTACAGCGCGGCGAGTGACTGCCAATTTACCAGTTCCCAGTATGCCATGGCAGCCATGCTTGACTTCGCAGTTTTATCACAAACGTTCTAGTTAGTTACTGTACCATTTGTTCTTGAGTCACCTTGATTCCCAGGGCACTGATTGGGCATGCCCTTCCAATCTTGGCCCTCGTCACGAAGACTGGCCTTCTCTGCATCCATACTGCTTCCTGTAGTGTTGTAATTGCGGCTTTTCAGTCCTGGCGTGCAACTTCGAGCACAATACGAGCATACCAGCGGCCCTTGGATTGTGAATGTTTGGAGGGTACAAGGCTTGCTATAATTATATATAACCGTACATGCTACAGAAGGGATTGCAACCTTCGTGATGCCATATTGCACCATTTGATCCAGTTGGCTGCGAAGAGATTCTGTCGGGAGATATTATATCCGCCGACGGCATTCTACCGTGCACACGATGGCTCCGGCTAGTCATGACCCTGGTTTTGAGGAGGACCTGCAATTGCATAACCTCCCGGGCTCGAAGACGAGTGGTTCATCTTACTCTTCTGCCGTTTTCTCTCGTGGATATGACTACTCGCTCCGGCGGTACCACGGTCCCTCAAACCCCACCCGAGGGAACACGGGACTGTTGCCTGTACATGGAATCGTCCAGACGGTAGACCATAGGATGAGCTCTTGGTGCCACGGCGGAGTTTCATTCTCCCCAACATTCCCAGTCCTTCGACAACAGCCTCGACGTTGCCACCTGCTAATAGTCTAAAAAGATACCCAAGCCAGGTTCACCTGTTGCAAAAGTCTCTGGCGGGAGCTGCGTGGACGGTTGCCGTCTCTACGAGGCCACAGTTCACTAGCTGGGGGCCCGCAAAGCTGCCGACCGTATGAAATAGAGCTTGGCTGAAAATAATCACTCTGCAACCCCCAATCCAAGAGGATTGATTGTACACCAACAAAAGGAGGCTACTAGGTAATTCGGGTCCGTAAAAGACCAGCAAGGGGATCGCAATTCTCCACGGTAGTCATGAATAAGCACCTGACATACCTCTAACTGTGAGGGCTGACCATACTGGGGAAAACAAACAATATCATAGGTACGTTCTGTATGGACTGAACAGCCAACTGTCCAACAAAACCCACGTTCGCAACACCCAGGGCTTCTGCACCAGCCACCGTCACCCGTGGAGGAATGCAGAATAGGTGGATCATGGCGTACGTCCACATCTCTTGTCACACCTCTACGATTCTACAGTACGCGTAGTAAGTAAACTTAGTGTCGTGCCCTCTCACGTTCACGGGTATGTAACGCTCCAATTTATGAAGGCTGGGTTCCGGATTGACCTGTTTACACAGATAGATGGATAGGCATGCAGCATGCCCCAGTAGGGATATCAAGACTGTGATCTGTTCACTGGCCATGTCGAATTAACTACTTTAACTGTGGCACGAATTGTCCCTGTCGACTCGGATGTCTACGGCCCCTCGAACAGGCACGCTGTCTACCGGTAAGTCACGGTAAGCTGGTAGTCATTGCGGCTCGAGTGAGGCCTCCTGCTAGATCTAAACCGCAGCAGCATAGCAGACAGAAGGAAAGAAGCCTCGACCCACCAACGCCCGTCAATTCACTCCAAGAGACGTGGTGGCAACACGCCTCCTATCTAGGCAGGCTTAGAAGTTGGCAACCAATAACGCAGCGAACTCTTGATTGCCGAATGAGAAAGGGTTGGAAGCAGGTATTTTTCAGCTTCAATGACCCGATTGAAGCCTGGTAGTAAGCCTGGACCAGGTCCTACCCAAGCTTGCCAAGGCCTTCGATCAACATTGTGCACGACGCGTAACCTCAACGAAGAATTCATGGCCCGGAGGGTCTACGACCTGGGTGGAAGTTGAGGATCAGCGGCCGCCAAGAGTACCAGCCACAGGACCACGAACCGGTCAAGCCTCAGATGGGCTAGCGAAGGTGGCTGAGGCACTATTTCCGGTGCTCGGTTACTCAAAGAGGAAGGGCGACGCGAACTGGCCGCGGGGAAGCGATGAAAGCCCGCACCGCTTCAGGCTCCAGTGCATGTTCAACGAGCGGCCGTGAATTGAAAATTTTCATCTGGCAATAAGACAGTGAAGCCGCGATGTTGCGAGAAGTCCGAGGAGACGACGAAGTCTCTTCAAGATCGGGATTGCCGTAGGGCATTCGGTGCCGGAAATAGCCATGTTGAATGCAACCATCCAGCAGCAAAGGGCGGGCGTAGGCGACCGATCTCGGGAATGGCCTGGCATTCGATGGCTGCGAAGCCGATCCGGGGCCGGCCGAAGTGACAGTTCTAATGTTAGGTACTGTAGCTCTCGTCCTCTCGTAACACCCGCCCAACCCCATTCAGCAACTGGCTGGCCGACCACGTGGGGGATCTTGCCGGGACGAGTAAGACGGTAAGGCTGTGCTAGACATCCATCATCTGGGTGCCAGGTTCAGGTACCCGACACTGGGCAGGAGGCACACTGGCACTGTAGGGTACCTGACAAAGATCTGCTGAAGGTCAGGCGCGGAGAAGAGTTCCATGCAGGTCGACTGCCTGCTACCCGCTGAAGTGAGTGGTCGAGACTGGGTGAACGAACTTTGAATAGATTTTGATTGACTCACAGAAGACGCGTAGACACGTACCTTACTTGCCTACCTTACACATTGGAGGCCTCCGCAGACCGCGGCGGAGTGCATGCGAACACGATAGAGGAAAAAAAGAGTTTCCCTTCGACTTCCGGATCCCTTCTGCCTTAGGTAGCCGGTGATGGTGGGGAAGTTACCTACCTAGGTAACCTAAGCAACTATGGCTGCACCGCCACAATTCCAGGAGGTCCTGGGCTGCACTGGAACTGGAACCTGCCCAGCTGGAAGGTACGCTGGTACGGCTGACCGGGATTCTTCATTACCAAGCTTCCGTGGGGCGACCGCGAATGTTCCACGGCAGCGGCAGCCACATCGGCCACCTCCACTGCTCTTGAGTCGACGCCCCGGGGCTCCACCCCCGTATAGATTCGCCCGTTCCGGCCAAGTGGCTGCTGATTCTGGCAGATCTGGTGTGAGTCCTGTATTTCGCCAGTCTGGGTGTCTGGCTTGCATAAGCCGTGCCATACTTGTCCTGCACTGTCGTGTCCATCAACTCCGCGGCCTCCGCTGTCCTGTCCGCTGCCACTCAAACGGCCTGCAGTTGCGAGTCGCAACTTGCGACCTTGGACGGATTATCGGAGATAACGTTCGGGTCGGGTAACTCACCCATGTCACCTGGGCACCTCCAGGGCTATCGATCCCTTGCTTAGTCATGTCGCTCCCACCGTACAAACCTGGTGAAGCCGTGGTGTCGAAGGGGAGAGGGAACGGCAGCGCGGCGCCGGGCCGGTGTGGTGACACGGGGTGACTTGACAGGAGTTACGGGACGCCGTCGACAGCCGCTCGATTGTACGCGAGGGTACGAACACGAGGGCAGTGCTTTGTGCGAGGCGACCTGTAGAGGACTTGCGAGCGATGCAAGGATGGGGCTTCGTGAAAGAGGGCTCGAGCCAAGGCGCAAGGGACGGGGACCCTCCAAATGCTCGCGGCGCCGTTCAGGCTTGAAAGTTGAGGGCAGGGCCAGAATCTGGGAGAATGCAGGAAAGCGGGCCAGGATGCGATTCGATTCCAGATGCAGGCCGCCCGCTCTCTGCCGCTCCTCCGCTGGTCGGCCGCTGTCTTGGCTGTGTCGCTCCCGAACACACCAGATCGCCAGACCACCTCACCACCGCCTGGACACACGTGACACAACAGAGGGGTCCCCTCCCCATCCCCTCGGCGCGACCCCTCCATGACGCAGCTACGTCATGCGTTGCACTACCTTGCTACCTCTGCGATTAACGCGGAGAATCTATGGTGCTCTGCTACCTACCACGCCGCGCCCTCGTCCAAGGGGCCAGGGAGGTCGTGCCTATGCACTTTTTAATGCCTTCTGCTATGTAGGTAGCACGAAGGTGTCGCGTTGGCAACCCAGATGATCCCGAGGTCAGAAATGAACGAGCGACGCACTGGAGAACGCAAGGTTGGTACGCACGCAGACATGGGGATGTCAGCACGACCTACCAAGCCTACCCACCCACGTACCCCGATTGCCAGTCTATACCTGTTTCCCTCGCTTCCATTCTGGAATCGAGCTGGCTTGGCCATACAAATTTGAGAGCAAAGGGACGTGAGGGATTGGCAAGATTCCAAAAGAGGGAATTAGCTGAGAGGCCCAGCTACGCCCCCCTACGGAGTGCGTATTCCATTTGATCCCCGCCCGCGGAGGATTGTCCGCTGCCTCTCTCAGGCCAATCACCAGGCAAGGCCGATTACAAAAGCAGAGGTCCGAGCAGAAGCCAAACAGACCAAAGAGCAGGAAAAGGTGACAAAGACGGTCGGTCGGGCTGCGCCGGCACACATGACCATTTGTCGAGTTCTCAAGACACTTGACACTTTGTTCTGGGGTTCCATCTCTTTCGACACGAGGGCGCAACGAAGCGCGCGACAGATGGAGCTCAACGCACGACGCACAAGCGGGCGAAGAGCGTATAATAATGAGAGGACCCGAAGACATTCCCAGATATCCAAGGTACACCTTAGGGGACTTGGAGGGATTACGAATACCCGAGAATCGAGACCCAAGAACATTAATGACCTTAGCTTACATCGCATAAGACCCTTGCCGCCCCATCCCGGGTCGTCGACATCATCTGGTACCTTTGTACTGTCCGCCCCACAAACAGCCCACCGGCCCACCCGTCCGTCGTCTACCGCCTGGAAGCCAGTTGCCAGCGAGTCCACAGTGCGTCCATCATCCATCATCCACATACCTCACCACACATGCGACCTTGCACTACCTGACCAGCCTGAACAGACCTGACCTCACCCTCCGAGCTTCCACCCCCTCCCCCCCCCAACCGGTGCCAGACCCTTATTACATTAGCCTCCCAGCCCTCCCACCTCCCGTGCTCCCCGGGAGTACATACATCAAGTACCTACCACTTCTTCACCTTACACACAATTAGCAATCCTTAGAATATAAGACCTTTGCCACCCACCTTCTATCCGTCTCCACCTAGCCTATCCTTCCTCTCATACCAACTCTATACACCAGTTTAATACCCGACACTCGACGCAACGGGACTTCGATCCCCTTCAGCCACAAACCTTCTTCGTCGTCATACATATACACCACACACACCATGATCCTCTCGCAGAATAACAGCAACACCAACCACTTCTCGAGGAATAACCAATCGTACCCGTACTACCCTCCTCAGTCTGCGCAAACACAACCGCAAAGGCCAGCAGCAGCAACAGCAACCCAACCCCTCGACCTCGATCCGGCCGTCACCCCTCTATCTTCGACCTTGGACAACATACCCGCCGCCGCCGCCGCCATTGCCGCGACGCAGCGCTTCCGCACCCCGAACAGCCTACAGTCGCACTCACTCTCGCGCCCGTCGTCGCAACAGGGTTTTGTCGACCGTGAAGGCAGCTCACACCCTCTCAGCCAGGTCCCTGACCTCATGCCTTCCGACTCGTGGATGCTGCCCGCCCAGCAGTCGACGCCCCGCTCCCAGCGCTTCCACCACCACCAGCGCGAATCCTCTCTCTCCTCGCTCGGCTCGGGCTCCAACGGTCCTGCCTCGCCCTTCAATGCCAACACATCCAACCCGCAGATTGCCGTACTCGACTCCACGAATGATGGCTTCCACGACATGTCCGGCGCCGCCGCCGACGGCAGCTCGTACGGGCTAGGCAAGTCCCTGACCATGGCTGATAACTTCTACACCAGCGCCTTGGCCACCATGAACAACAATGCCGGCAACCTGAATGGACAGAACGCAGCAGGCGACATGGGCGCACAAGCGAGGCGAGGTGGCGGACTCGCACCTGCAGCAGAGATTTCGACCAACGTCCCATCGTTGCGGTCGCACCCGGCCTCGGTGGCGAGTTCGACTACCGGTGGTGGTGACTCACCGGTCACGCCCTCCTTTCACGAGACCGAGGAGCATAGCCGAAGGCAGAAGAATGGTGAGCCATCTACTACCTCGACGCAGGACTTTCTTCTGTTCAGCGCAGACAACGATGACCTTTACTCACACTTACTCCTCGATACAGCCTTCGGTAACAGCAGTCATCCCAACAACGTGCCCAAGCTTGACCGCACCATGACCGACATCTACAACGACGAGTTGTACAACCCCAACTTCACGATCACGTCGGCCTCACCCCCACCGCAATCACAGGTGGCCATGTCACCAAGCAACGAACTGTTCGCCAAGAGATTGCAGGCGGCCAACAGCCAGCACCTGAGTGCGGTGCAGTCGCCGGTGTCGAACGCGTCGCCAGACCGGTCACCTTTCCGCCAAGGTTCGCCGTACGCCTCGACGCTGGATGACCTCCCGAAGGTGGGGATGAACCAGGTGCGGCTGAGCTCGGCGCAGCAAGTACGAGAGAAGCGGAAGGCGGAGCAGGACGCAAAAGAATTGCAGAAGCAGTTGGCGCAGCAGAGCAACGCGCAACAGGCAACGCCCAGCACGATATCGCCAAAGGATGCCATGCTGGAGTTTAACGAGGCGGACGACGCGGCCAACTTCCCGCTGTTCCCGTCACAGGAAAGCGACCCGTACGGCCTGCAGCAGACAAGTGGCGGTAACAACAACGCCGGCAGCGGAACGAGCATGAACGCCAACGTCACCTTGAACGGCAACTTCAACTCGAACCGGGCGACACCACAGCATGCGAGCCCGGCATTCCCCTCGATGGCATCGACGCCGATCCAGAGCGGATTCAACTTCTCGATGCCGACCAACATCCAGATGCCCCAGCAGTACCCATTCGTGCCGCGACGGCAGCAACAAGCTTCGGCAACACCATCGGTGTCGGCCTTCTCGCGCGTAAGTTCAGCCGACCCCAGCATCGGCGACGACGGCAGCGACGTGTCAGTGCAGAAGCCGGGCCGTACGAACGCGGACGGCGGGACGTACACTTGCACGTACCACGGGTGTACTCTCCGGTTCGAGACGCCGGCATTGCTCCAGAAGCACAAGCGCGAAGGACACCGGCAGGCCAACGCGCTCAACCACATACGAGCATCACCAGCATCGACGCCATCGAGCACGGCGGTACTCAACAGCCAAGCTGGGCCGCACCGATGCGACCGGATCAACCCCAGCACAGGCAAGCCGTGCAACACGGTCTTCTCGCGGCCCTACGATCTCACCCGACACGAGGACACGATTCACAATGCGCGCAAGCAGAAGGTGCGCTGTGACCTGTGCACGGAAGAGAAGACATTCAGCCGGGCGGACGCGCTCACGCGGCACTACCGTGTCTGCCACCCGGACGTTGAGTTCCCCGGCAAGCACCGTAGACGCGCGGCGGTGGGTGTGTGAATGATTCACTGAGTACTCAGGAACATGGTCGAAGCTCTCACGTACAACAACCATCACCCAAGGCCGTTCAGTGGTCAGACAGTGCGGGCTCAACGGCCTCGGAAAATCAGGGTCCAAGTTGGCAGGGGGCTAAAGGGCCCGGTCATGCAGGGTCCTGCGGGGAGTCGCGACGCCCAAGCCGCTGGTGGGTCCACTGGTGGGTCCACTGGTGTCACGATCCCACCTTTCCCATCTATCCACGTTCCCCTATTGGGCGGCACGGCGCTGTGCCGGCCTGCCATGACGTCCCCTGTCGGCTCCACCTACGTCATCCTGGGACGGGGTCGCCCTTCGAGGTCTGGAACTCTCGCAGCATTTCGACCGCCAGCAGCTGGCTTGGCTGGCTGTGACGGTGGCCGTCGGCACCAGCTTCGGTGCCCGGCCCTGACGACAGACGATGCAACTCGCAGCGAATCATGGACGCGCTATGATGTATCCATCCGGCTCCCCGTTCAAGATGATTCTACGGGGTACCACACCACCACCCCCTGGCTCTCGTCGCATTGCCTATCCGGCACTCTGGTCTGCTACCGAGTGCTTTTCCGTCTCTTGTTCTGTCTTTTAGCGGGGCGTTCGCGGACAAAACGGATCGTGTCTGTACCATATCTCATACCTACCTGTATCTGCCTTGCTTTTACGTCATGGACGGTCTGATCTCTTGAAGAAAACGGTGTTTGGAGCGCTCGACCTTCCTCCGGGATATAGACTTCGGACCTGTTTATTCCTTGTAATTTTTGTTTCCCTGTACACCATCTCCTGTTCTTGTTTGTTACATATTACGGGCCTTGTATGACGTTTGAAACGTTCTTATAGAGGAAGATACGACGGTACGATCTGGCATCATGACGTTTTGCATCGAGCGCTTTCATCATCCCCACGGCGGCCATTGTCATTCTTCCGATCGAGCACCTCGTCGCTTGCATAGCGATCGAATCTGACTCGCTGGAACCTGGCCCCGTGGCCTACTACATACAATTGAAATAGACTATCTACCGGTTTCACCAACTGGTCCCATACTCCACACTCGTCACCACTGTCACCTCTGTCTGTCCTAATATCCATCAGCCGAGTGAAATCAAGAAACTTACGCCAAGTCTACATAAGCAACAAGTAAGAAGCAAGCAACCGCGATGATCGTCTCCCTCGGTGCTACGTCGTGAGAACCCAAGCTCTGTGGTAGACGACCTATGGAACCCATCCACCATCCCTACCTACGTGGTACAGTAACGGATCATCGCCCCAAAACGCTAATGCTGATGCTGCATATTGCGATCACGCCTTACCCAATGCGTGTGACTGGGAGCCGATCTTGCGCTCATCTCGTGCCCCACGTGTCCCAAGGTGTCCCGGCCGCTCTGAGAGACTTGCGCCGATGGGGTAATAAGGATAGGTAAGATAAGGCACCACGATACAGACGGCAATCGATCATCGTCGTGTGGCCGCTCCCACGTTCCGTCCGTGATGCAATCCGGCAGAAGTGAACGACACGAACGGTTACAGTACCTACACCCGGACGGGCGCGGCGCGCGAGAGACCTCGACGCGGATAGCCCGGCTGCCTGTCCGGTTCCCCTGCGTCAGCCGACCTCGTTTTGCTCGTTTTGCTCGTCTTCCTTCATTTCACCTCCCAAGTTTCCCTTTTCAGTCCTTTCGGCCCGCGCACAGGGTACACGGGTAGATCGCGTCGGTTGTCGTTTAGGTAAAGGCATTTATTGCCATGGAGGAAGTTACACGGCGTGGAAGGGACGAAGAGGCCCTGAGATCATGTCACACGACGCGGGCTGGAATAGAATGGATTGTCCTCCGCCGTCTCCGCCTCATCACCATCGTCATCGTCTTCTTCTTCCTCTTCACCAGTGTCCGAGCCTAGGACCCTGAAGGAAGAAGACCCATCTCAACTACAGTCGACAGCACGTATTTAACGCTGTCGGTGACGGACCCTGAGACGTGATGGATCCTGCAGATCCGCGTGCCGGTAGGCCGCGGCAGGGCCCTTTAACTACGCAAGGGTTGCTCCCGACTACTCGCAACGTACGGCGGAGCGGCGGAGTTATTTGAGATAGGTAGTCGTGAGACCTAACTTCCGGTGTCGTCACGTGGGGATCGCAGACTACGCGAGCAAGAATATACCTCACCTGAAAATGACTCCGAAAGATAGGGTCCATTCCACGAACCGACATGGGGATATTCGACACCCACGCGAGCCGGTCGTGCGATGGAACGGTTCTCTTCATGGGGACAGGGTCATCATGATGCCTTCCCTTCACGCACGGGGTTATGAGATCAGCACTCGGCCCTCGGCCCAGCAGGGCCGCACTGAAGTGTACCCAACGCGAATCGAGGTTCACGATGAAATCACAACTAAGGTACCAGTACACGACAGGTTTCGTATGTTGAAGCAGACTGCTTCGTCTTGTTGGATTTGGTGCCAGAGGCTGGATATCAGGTTGCTCGAGATTTCCATCGAGAACCGTCCAATATATTGTCACTGCCGTCGAGAGACTCGATATGTCGGCGGCTCGCCTGACAATCCACCAACACTCAGTCATTGAGCACCGCGGCGCGCACATCCGAGAACAGCGGCGTGATGCCCGTCCACAGTTGGAACTAGACGCGGGCACTCCAGGTTAGTCATGGTTCCAAGTCGAGAGCAAGACAAATACGGGGTACATGGGAAGGGATGGGACGGGAAGGGGAGGGAAAAGAAGGAAAACCATCATCATCATCATCATCATCATCATCGGAAACGCACCTGGTAGTAGCCCTGCGAGGCCAGAACCTCGAGCCCCGGGATCGCCGACCAGCCGGAATCCTCGGCCAGACCCATGAGCGGCGTGTGACGCGGGCGGTACGCCATCTCGAGCAGCACGCGCTGGCCCCCCGATTGCTGCTGCGGCTGGCGCAGGACCGCGCCCAGCACCTCGCGCATCGAAGGGTCGATCGGCTTGTCCGCCGGCACCGTGCTGACGATGACGTTGGGCAGCCGCCGCACCTGGCTGGCGTCTTCGACCCGCACCAGCTCGTAGTCCGCTGGGAAGGACGACTGTAGCGCCTCGACCGTCTTGCCGTTGCGTGCCACCACGTAGATTGGCCGGAAGCCCAGCGAGTGCAGGGCGTAGATGGCCGCCCTCGTAGTGCCGCCCGACCCTACCACCATCGCACTGTTGCCCGTCGTCCCCGGCGCTCCCGGTTGTGGCGCAACCCCCGCCGAGCGCAGAGAGTAGACCATGCCCATCCAGTCGGTATTATCGCCAAGCAGGCGTGTCCTCCCTCCCTCCGGCCCTGCCACGGGGACGATCGTGTTGACCGCCCCGATCACCATGGCCGAGTCTGACACCTCATCCACCAGGCTCATGATGTCGAGTTTGAGCGGAATCGTGACGGATGCGCCCCCGAAATCGGGTGCGCGGATCGTGTCGCGCACCGCCGCCGCCTCGTCCGTCTCGAAAAGAGAATACTCGTGGGGCAAGCCGACCTGCCGGAACAGTGAGTTGTGCAGTGCCGGCGATCGAGACGCCGAGATGGGCTTCCCAAAAAGATAAAACTGCTTCTTCTCAACCTCGCCCACCAGAGCAAGTCCCCCGCGGATTTCTGCGGCCGACAGTTGCCCGGGCGCCGCCTTGAACGGCAAGCTGGGGTGGGAGACGGGCGTGAGGAAGCCGTTGAGAACGCGTGAGAGCTTGCCGAGGGAGCCCATGTTGAGCCCAATGATAGGCTTGCCGTGAGCGGCATGCATCCTGTCCCGGAAGCTGATCAAGTCGAAGTTGTCCTCCATCTTGCGCGCGACTCCTACCAGTTTGATCACGTCGCCGTACTGCAGCGCTCGGTTGTACCAATGCTGCCAGCCACCGTTTTTCCATGACAGCTTACCCGTCGGGTCATGGTGAGATGCGATCACTCGTGTCGAGCTTCCCCGCGCTGCCAATACGGTGCTGATGGTCTCGTCGGACAAGCCCATCTCGACGTCCACAAACTCCACACCAATTCGCATCGCAGTCCTGTACAGAGGGAGAACCTCATCCTCGGAGCTGTAGCTGAATCGACCGCCCTGCGACTCGGACCGTAAGGTGAAGATGATGGGCAGTTTCGCGGCCGAGCGCAGGAGAGCGACCTGATTGCTGACTGACTCGGGCGACAGATCCTCGAGAAGATCAACCCGCAGCTCCACAGCATCGGAGCCCACGCACACCCGCGGGATGACATCCAGCGCGGAGGAGACGCTCGGCAGGGTCAGAGCCACGAAAAATGACGGACGCTTCTTCTGAATGTCCTGGAAGTGGGAACTCTTGCCGCTGATGACTTTGGCAAAGCGAACAAAGTCGACCGGTGGCTCATGGAGACCCCCGGACGGATCGAGGTAAGGGCTATGGTATTCGTAGTTACTGCATTTCTGGAACATCGGCTTGCGTCGCTCGTACACCCCACGTATTTCTTCCGTGTAGGCTGGGCGAGACTTGTCTCGCATCAAGTACTCGACCATCTGTTCGATGTCGCGGTGGACGAGGAGGACGACGCCTCCGTTGCGGCAGTGTGAAACGAGGAGCTCTCGCGCTGCCGGGGTTTCGACTATGCCTCCCCCACAAGAGAAGACATGACCTTGGCTCTGATTCTTCATCACATCTCCAAGCAGCGCCAATTCGTCAGCTCTGAAGCCTTCCCACCCGCGCCCACTTTCGTTGATGATCTGGGGGATAGTCATGCCAGCTCGCCTTTCAAGCTCCTGGTCGAGGTCGACGAACGGCCGGCCCAGGATACTAGCCATCCAGCCACCCGTAGTTGTCTTGCCAGCCCCGCGCATGCCAATGATGAAAACCGAGGGCCCCGATTGGGCTTCCTTGGCCGTTGACCCCGTGGCCTCGGCATCCTCTCCCGAGAGTGCAACTCGGAACGACTGGGAGAGGACGTCCCACCAGCCCGGCCAAGTCTTGCCCGTACACTCGCGCTCTAGGATGAGGACAGAATTTGGCGAGGCGACCGCGAGTACGCTGAAGCTCATGGCCACGCGATGATCATCATAACAGTAAACGCCGTCTTTCGGCTCTGTCAGCTCCGACGGCTTCTTTCCAGGGATAACAATGCCATCGTCCAGTTCTGTGCAGTGCACGCCGAATTTGGCAAGCTGCTCCCGCATGGCAGCGATGCGGTTGCACTCCTTGACCCGCTGGTTGGCAATGCCGGTGATCTTGGTCTCGCCCGATGCGACAGCACCGAGGACCGACGCGGTCAAGAAAGCGTCGGTCATGGGCTCCATGTCGACCTCAATACCCTCCAGGCCTCCAGGGGATGGGCCGGTCACCGTGGTCGATGTGTCCGTTTGCTCCACTTTGCACCCCATGGGACGCAGAACGTCGACGGCAAAGCGAGCATCACCCTGCAGAGAGGTAGAGCCGATGTTGGGCACGGTGCACGTGGTGCCCGTGATGGCAGCTACCGCAAGAGGGTAGGTGGCTGAGCTGGCATCACTCTCGACCACATACTCTTCGGGGTTTTGGTAGACGCCCTGTGGGATATGGTAGGTATGGGGCTCGTCCTGCGACTTCGTGACAGAGATGCCAAACGCCTTCATCATCGAAATGGTCATATCGATGTAGAGTTGGGAGATGGGCTTTCCGCCAACCAGGCGAAGCGTCACGGGCTTCTTCGCGTACGGCGCACACATCAACAGAGAGGACACATACTGTGACGAGATGGTAGCTGCCAGCTCAATCACCCCTCCATCCAGGCCGCCAGCGGCATCAACTTGCACGGGCAAGCTGCCTTCCTGGCCCAGGTATTGGATTTTCACCCCGTTTGAGCGCAATGCCTCGACAAGCGGGCCCACCGGCCTCTGCTTCATCCTCGCATTGCCGGTCAGAACGGTCGAGGTCGCTTGAGACGGGGCGCACAATGCAACTACGGTCGTGAGAAAGCGGGAGGCAGTGCCGGCATTGCCCAAATAGAGCGCATCGGAACTCGGTTGTAGCTGGCCTCCTTTGCCCGTGACGACCAGCACCTCGCCGGCATCCTCCCACGAGTACGTTGCGCCATTGAGATTAGCAATAGCGGACAGCATAAACTCGACATCATCGGAGTGTAGCAGGTTTTTGACCCGGCAAGTGCCCTGGCCCAGCGCGGCTAGAACGAGAGCACGGTTGGAAATACTCTTGGATCCCGGAGGGGTCACCTCAACCTTGAGATCCTTCGGGACGCCTGGCGCTACCCGAACGGCTGGGGTCAGGACGAAGCGAATAGCGGCGTCGCCCACCACGCTAGCACGGGGCTCGTGGGTTCGGCCAATGGCGGACAGGAGCACAATCTTCTTCTTCTTTCCATCGTTTTTCTTGTCTACGGCCATCTTGTCAAGCAGGACATCGACCGGGCAAGGCTTACCATTGGTCAGCTTGACCACGCGCTTGTCATGAACGGAGGTGGGCAGATCGTAGCTGGCGATGCATTTGACCAGCCGCGCCACGGCCCCGGGGGGGATGACGCCCAGGTAACGGGCCAACTCGGCCTCCTTGACCATGCCAATGGCGACAGCCTCGCCGTGTAGGAGCTGCGGAGTGAGAATGGCCTCGTAGGCGTGGCCGATGGAGTGACCAAAGTTCAGCAGGTTACGAAGGCCGCCCTCCTTCTCGTCCTTGGAGACGACGCCAGCCTTGATGCGGGCGGAGCCGAGCACAATGCGCTTGAGGATGTGGCGGATGGGACGCAGGCGCTCGTTCGGGTTGTCGGCGGCGGGGCGGCCGCGAATGGTCTCGAGGATCAAGGTGGCATTGTCCTCGAGAGCGGTGAACTCGGCCTCGTCGAAGGTGGCGGCGGTCTTGACGACCTCGGCCATGCCATTGATGAACTCGCGGACGGGGAGGGTTGCGAGGAATGCCAGGTCTATGTAGATGCGGGAGGGCTGCCAGAAAGCACCGATAAGGTTCTTGCCCATGGGGGTGTCGATGGCGGTCTTGCCGCCGATGGAGGAGTCGACCATGGACAGGAGCGTGGTGGGCACCTGGACAAAGCGGACACCGCGCATGAACGTGGCAGCGACATAGCCGATCATGTCACCAATGACCCCGCCGCCCAGGGCGATGATGACGGTGTCACGGGTGCACTGATGGGCCAGCATCCAGTCCTCGATCTCGGCCTTGGTCTCGCGCCCCTTGGATGTCTCGCCGGGTGGGATGGTGTAAGTGAGTAGGCGGGGGCTGCCATCGCGGGCGGCGGCGGCGTCGCGGAAGAGGGATTCGAACAGAGGAACATAGCGATCGTGGAGGTTCGTGTCGGTGATCAGCACGTACGTGGACGAGGGCAGATTGTCGAGCAGGTCGGCGGGCACGAAGTTGCGCCAGATGTCGTGGTCGACGATGATGGAGTCGGTGCCCAGGATGGAGACGCGGGTCGGGCGCTCGGCCCCGTCAACCGGCTCGCCCATTGCTCGCAGATGTAGACGAAAAGAAGGTTGGGGGGGACGGCGTTGCGCGAAGGGCAGAAGCTTCGAGGTTTGGAGCGGGGGATGGGGGTTTCACGACATGGACACACACGCGCAAACATATACGAGGCAGGGCCAAGGACAACAATAAGCAGAAATGGAGACGAAAGAGGCCCGAACAAGTCGAAGTCGGAAGAGGGTCTGGAGAGACAGACTCGCAAGCGCCGTTGAGACAGGCGATGTTGCTGCTGCTTGGACTTGGGCGGTGCAGTCATAAATTTTTGGCCAGCGGTGTCGGACCTGACCTTGCTGCTGCCCGGGCCTGAGGGCGGGTGCGTCTGTCCAGGTCACCCGCAATCCATTGGCCAATCGGCAGCCCAGCCGACCCCATTCTCTGTACCTACCTTAGGTAGGTAGGTCGGTAGGTACAGTACACCGTCACGCGTACTGGACAACTGCATCCGATATTCATTTTCCCGCCTGCTGGCATGTTTGCTTACACGAATGCCTTTGCCGCTTTCACTCCTCAACTCTTCAAATCGGCTCGGCACCGGCGACCGGTGTCTGCTGGGGAGGGATAATGGCCCATTCCCGACTCTTTGGTCGCCTTGTTCTGCCGCGCCTCCAAGGGCCCTTCAAGAGGTGGCTAGCTCTCAAGTGCCATAGGCCAAGAAGAAGCCATGTGCTACCGAACCTCGCTGTCACTCTTGCTTATACAGGTCCCACTACCAATTGCCCTCATCCATCTATACTCGTGGTGTTCTGATCATTTGCTTCTCACTCGCCTCCGGCTACGCCTTCTCACCGCCGATGTAGCGCTGGCCCAGTCCTCTGGTCGTGAGCAACAAGAGTCTGGCTTGTCTGGCTTGTTTGGCCGCCGTCCGCCACCCCGCCGCGCGCAAGACGGCGTACGGCAGAGTGCTTTTCGAAGTATCAGGCTGAAAAAACAGAGCCCGTCGAGCAGCAGATGCACCTGGTACCGCGGTGTCTTTGACTCGAGTCTTGCGGGAAGAAGAGACCGCCGGCGAATGATGGAAGTAAAGGCAACCAACCAACCCTGCTTTGCCCCCTTCCTGCAGAGCCTGCACCCCAGTCAAGGGCCACCGGCAATTTCATGCTTGTGCGCCGTACTCCGTACTCGACGGCGACTCATCCGTTGCCAATATGCCATTGCTGTGTAGCCGTCGCTAGAAACGTTGTGCCGATAGCTTGTGTGCGAAATCACCGCCGCGAGGAGAGGTTTACCGTCTTCGATCGTACCCTTGGTGATGGGAATTCGGCAGACTAACAGTTGACCAGATTGACCGGGACTTGTCGCTCGGATCCCAGGTAGCTTTATTCTCCCCCGTTACATCGTGGATTGCTGAGTAGGCTGATTGGCCCAGCGTAGGGTTAGCTAGGGTTAGTTTAGGGTCAGGGTTATGGATAGGGTAAGGTGTTTACTGTATATGGTATCGTTGGGGGAGAATAAACGCACCTTCGGATCCCTCGGCTTTCGGCTTCAGTAACGATAGATGGGGCTGCTTCGTCATCACTGACCGTTTCGCAGTTCTTCGACGAGGACATTCCTATTAGTTACAACGAGCCCTTCCTCACCCCTCGTCGCGTATGTTGCAGGCTGGGATCTGATGGCCGGATCGGGCGCGGAGAGCCTCAACTTATCCAGAATGGCATTGCTGTCCAGAGGGTGGTATATCTACCACGACCGGATTGGCAGGTTGGCATGTCGCATGCGTACTATTAGCGTAAGGTACCTATCGATGACACCCGATTAATAATGCTATGGGGCAATCTTTCTGCCGAGCTCTGCAATCCGCGGGAAGGAACCTTCAGACCAGTGTCCACCATTGCGCGCAGCATTGGTCAGGTGGAGACCAACGAGAGAAGACCGCTGGGAAAACAAATATTGCCCTGCCCTGCCCATCAAGTCCAGTTGGCCAAGACAGGATGGGGAACTACCTAAGTTAGTAATCTTGTTGACCCTCGGGCAAGCTGTATTTCCAACGTCATTCCTTTACTTGTCTATTCGTATTCCGGAAAGGACAACATAACGAGTCATCACTGAATAGCCTTGCGAACAAACCGAGTCTTGGTTGGTTGCAACAGTGGCGAGGCGCATGACCATGAATCGCGACCTTACCGGCGAAGCCCCTGATAGTCGCCAGGGGTCTCACAAATCCGAGTTCGCCTCCGAATCCGATACTGAAGCTTCCGCACGCCAGGAGCTCGACACGAGGCCTCCCAATCGGCCACTGTCCCCTCAGTCGTCGTTGGTAGGCCGCGTCCGGTCCAACAATGGCCACGGCTGCGCCGAGCTCGAGAAGGGGGAGCCATCGGGTGCTGGAAACACGCTGCACGGTGACTCGGAAAATGAGACTGACCCTTTCGAGGTCTCTTGGGATGGCGACGAGGATCCACTGTGCCCCCGGAGCATGCCTCTGTTCCGTAAATGGCTTCTTGTGGTCATAGTGGGCATGGGAAGTCTTTGCGTGTGAGCTCGATCTGCCATGTCAGTTACTGTCTAGGTTTATATTGACCGAATGCCCAGGACATGCGCAAGCTCAATCGTAAGCCCAAGGCGCTACACCCCCAATGCTGCGCTGAAGTTTGGCACAGCCGTCGCCTGTTAACGGCAGCGTCCGCCCGGATGGAGTAACTGACTTTCTGTCGGGCAGTACACTGCGACCTACGACCAGATGAATCCGGAGTTTCATATCCCAGACATCGTGGGAACTGTCGGGTTGTCGACCTTTGTTCTCGGAAGTACGAGTCCCTCTCCGAACTGCCGTCCGTTCAGAAACCAGGCTAACGCGCGTTTCGTAGTCGCCCTCGGGCCACTTCTCATGAGCCCCTTGAGCGAGTTCTACGGCCGCCGACCCATTTACCTCGTCTCGTGGGGCATGTTCCTCATCTGGCTGATACCCAGCGCCGTAGCCCATAACGCCGCTACCATTATTGTGGTAGGTTTGAGTTTACCCGTCAACCTCGTCGTGACCTGGCCGTCGAGGCATCCGCAGGCGAAAGCAGTGACTGACATGCTTCCCAGACACGTTTTCTGGATGGTTTTGCTGGGAGCTCGTTCCTCAGCGTTGCCGGTGGCACGGTGAGCGATGTGTTCAAACGGGATGAGATCCAGGCTCCGATGGCTATCATCGCCCTGAGCCCCTTCATTGGTGAGGAAGAAATCCAACCCAGAGATGGACGCCTGGCATGCTAATTTCGCACAGGTCCATCCTTGGGGCCGCTCCTGGGTGGTTTCAGTAGGTGCATCCCCAATGCGAACCTGAAATCGGTCTTTTTCGCTCGGGTGTCAGACTTCAAGAAACGGTTCTGCCGGAAAACGTCAGATATGTATGAGCAGAGAGCGTACTGCTAACTTGCCTTGCTAGTCAATTACAACACATACTGGAGGTGGACGTATTACGTACGTTGAGCAGAAGCTGCCCTGTGAAGCGCAGAAGGCGAAGACCGTGCTGACTTAGAGGAACAGGTCATGATCATTTGGGCTTTCGCCCTTTTGGCCATGGTGGTTTTTTTCGCGCCGGAGACGTACCGTGAGTGAAGGCGGGACTGCTCGGCTGCAAGGTGCTAACTCGTCACATAGATCCGGTGAGACTTCGCGACAAAGCTCGAACAATGAGGCTGGAGACGGGAGACGACCGGTGGAGGGCGCCGATGGAGAAGATGAACAAGTCGATTGCCCGGACGGTTGGTCTGTCCCTCCTGCGACCCTTTCAGCTTTTGATTCTCGAGCCCATGTGTCTTTTGCTATGCATCTTGGCTGCCATCCTGCTGGGGGTTATCTACCTATTCTTCGGGGCTTTCCCGCTGGTTTTCGGTAACAACCACGGGTTCAACCTCTGGCAGACCGGGTTGAGCTTCCTGGGCATCCTCACGGGCATGGTGATTTGCTCGGTAAGCGACCCGCTCTGGCGACGGGCGCAAGCTCGTCTGGTGGAAAGAAACAATGGAGTGCCAGAGCCGGAGTTCCGGTTGCTGCCGGCCATCACGGGTGCTGTGCTGGTTCCCATCGGGCTCTTCTGGTTCGCGTGGACTTCGTACTCCTCGGTACACTGGATAGTACCCATAATCGGGTCTGGCGTCTTCGGATGCGGCACCCTGTTGGTCTTCACCGGCATCTTCACCTTCCTGGGTATGTGGGCCTGTGCTGCTGTGCTATGGACATAG